>CAWUFW010020106.1:2500-162184 GCA_963921515.1 Calotriton arnoldi
GCGCCGCCCAGGGGGGTCCATCGGGGCCCGGGGAGGCTCTCCCCGGCCTGGCTGGATTTGGTAGCAGGCACCGGGTCCGGGGCTTGAGCTCCGTCCAGCGGCCCCTGGGGTGCGGGAGCCCCCCAGTCCTGCAAGCCAGCCGAGGGTCCTGGCGCTAGGGACTGGGGTTCCATCTGGTCCTGGGGAGGCTCTCCCCTGCCTGGCTGGGTTCAGAAGCAGGGACCAGGCCCGGGGCTTGAGCTCCGTCCGACAGGCCCTGGGGTGCGGGAGCTCCCATACTGCAAGCAAGCCGAGGGTCTGGGCGCTGGGGACAGGGGGTCCATCAGGGCCCGGGGAGGCTCTCCCCAGCCTGGCTAGGGTTCAGAAGCTGGGACCAGGCCCGGGGCTTGAGCTACGTCCGGCGGACCCCGGTTTGCGGGAGCCCCCCGTCCTGCAAGCCAGCCGAGGGTCCTGGCGCTGGGGACGGGGCTCCATCGGGGCCTCGGGAGGCTCTTCCTGGCCTGGTTAGGGTTCAGAAGCTGGGACCGGGCCCGGGGCTTGAGCTCCATCTGGCTGGCCCTGGGGTGTGGGAGGCCCCCATCCTGCAAGTCAGCCGAGGGTCCTGGCGCTGGGGACAGGGGTCCATCGGGGCCCGGGGAGGCTCTCCCCGGCCTGGCTAGGGTTCAGAAGCTGGGACCGGGCCCGGGTATTGAGCTCCGTCCGGTGGGCCCCGGGTTGCAGGAGCCCCCCGTCCTGCAAGCCAGCCGAGGGTCCTGGCGCTGGGAACGGGGGTCCATCGGGGCCCGAGGAGGCTCTCCCCAGCCCGGCCAGGGTTCAGAAGCTGGGACCGGGCCCGGGGCTTGAGCTCCATCTGGCGGGCCCTGGGGTGCGGGAGCCCCCGTCCTGCAAGCCAGCCGAGGGACCGGGCGCAGGGGACGGGGGTTCCATCAGTGCCGGGGAAGGCTCTCCCCAGCCTGGCCTAGGGTTCGGAAGCTGGGACTGGGACCGGGCATGGGGCTTGCGCTCCATCCAGCAGGCCCTGGGATGCGGGAGGCCCCCGTCCTGCAAGCAAGCCGAGAGTCCGGGCGCTGGGGATGGGGGTTCCATCAGTGCCCGGGGAGGCTCTCCCCGGCCTGGCCTAGGGTTCGGAAGCTGGGACTGGGACCGGGCCCGGGGCTTGAGCTCCATCCGGTGGGCCCTGGGGGTGCGGGAGTCCCCCGTCCTGCAAGCAAGCAGAGGGTCCGGGCGCTGGGGACTGGGGATCCATCGGGGCCCGGGGAGGCTCTCCGTGGCCTGGCTTGGGTTCAGAAGCTGGGACCAGGCCTGGGGCTTGAGCTCCATCTGGCGGGCCCTGGGGTGCGGGAGCCCCCATCCTGCAAGCCAGCCAAGAGTCCAGGTGCTGGGGACGGGGGCTCCATCAGTGCCCAGGGAGGCTCTCCCCAGCCTGGCCTAGGGTTCGGAAGCTGGGACTGGGACCGGGCCCGGGGCTTGAGCTCCATCCGGCGGACCCTAGGTTGTGGGAGCCCCCCATCCTGCAAGCAAGCCGAGGGTCCAGGCGCTGGGGACAGGGGGTCCATCGGGGTCCGGGGAGGCTCTACCCGGCCTGGCTAGGGTTTGGAAGCTCGGACCGGGCCCGGGGCTTGAGCTCTGTCCAGCGGGCCGCGGGGTGTGGGAGCCCCCGGTCCTGCAAGCCAGCCGAGGGTCCTGGCGCAGGGGACGGGGCTCCATCAGGGCCCGGGGAGGTTCGCCCTGGCCTGGCTAGGGTTCAGAAGCTGGGACCGGGCCCGGGGCTTGAGCTCCGTCTGGCAGGCCCCAGGGTGCGGGAGCCCCCTGTCCTGCAAGCCAGCCGAGGGTCCTGGCACTGGGGACGGGGGTCCATCAGGGCCCGGGACGGCTCTCCCCAGGCTGGCTAGGGTTTGGAAGCTGGGACCGGGCCCGGGGCTTGAGCTCCATCCGGCAGGCCCTGGGGTGCGGGAGCCCCCCGTCCTGCAAGCAAGCCGAGGGTCCGGGCACTGGGGACAGGGGGTCCATCGGGGCCCGGGGAGGCTCTCCCTGGCCTGGCTAGGGTTCAGAAGCTGGGACCGAGCCCGGGGCTTGAGATCCGTCTGGCGGGCCCTGGGGTGCAGGAGCCCCCATACTGAAAGTCAGCCTAGGGTCTGGGCGCTGGGGTCGGGGGTTCCATCGGTGCCCGGGGAGGCTCTCCCCGGCCTGGCCTAGGGTTCGAAAGCTGGGACTGGGACTGGGCCCCGGGCTTGAGTTCCATCCGGCGGGCCCTGGGGTGCGGGAGCCCCCCGTCCTGCAAGCAAGCCGAGGGTCCGGGCACTGGGGACAGGGGGTCCATCGGGGCCCATGGAGGCTCTCACCGGCCTGGCCTAGGGTTCGGAAGCTGGGACTGGGCCCAGGGCTTGAGCTCCATCCTGCGGGCCCTGGGGTGCAGGGGCCCCCGGTCCATATACTCCGCGTTCTCAGCGGAGCGCGGAGTAGGCAAATCTCCGCACCCTCCGCTGGCGGAGCAGAGTTCTCTGCCCACCCATACGCGGGCCCTGGTGTGTGGGAGCCCCCGTCCTGTGGCCTGCATAGGGACGTGTGCCCGGGACAGGGGTCCCTCGTGCCCGGGCAGGCTCCCGGATCCCCCCTGGCCTGGCTGGGTTGAGAAGCAGGGACCGGTCCCGGGGCCTAGGCTTCGGGCATGGCTTGGGGTGCGGGAGCCCCCGTACTGGGGCCTGCTGAGGGTCCGTCTGCCCGGGACAGGGGTCCCTGGTACCCGGCGAGGTTCCCCCCCTCCCCGGCCTGGCTGGGTTGAGAAGCGGGGACTAGTTCTGGGGCCTGGGCTCTGGTGGGCCCTGCGGTGCGGGAGCCCACGTCCTATGGCCAGTTGAGGGTCCGGGTGCCCGTCACGGGGGTCCATCGGGCCAGGGCAGGCCTCCCCCTGTTCGCCTGCATGTCAAGGTGCCTGCGGGCGCCGGGTCAGAGTTCCGTCGGGGCCCCCCTTGCAGCCCCATGCCCAAGACCCAGCTAAGGGCTCTGATGAGCCCCCGGGAAGCAGAGCCCCCGAGCCCTCCGAAGGGCAGGCGGGAGCCCTCCTGTGAAGGCTCGGGCAGGCAGATTGGTGTCCTTCGGGCACGGCCATCTGGTCGCGCCTCTCCCCTCGGCCATCTGGTCGCGCGCAATGCTTTCCAATGGGGCGACAAGATGGCCGGGCTGCCCTGTAAGTCCCTATGAGGGCTCGTTTGCCTCCCTGATCCCAGCCAGGGCTCCGGGAGGTCAGGCGCGTCCACGCCTTGGGTCTCCTCCTTCACTCGGTGCGCACGGGTTACCAGAAAAGGGGGTACCCTTCCTCCGGATAACTAGGGACAGGGTACACCGTAACCCCTCGCGGGCTGGGTGCTCTCAGCAGGCAACCAGATGGGCTAGGGCCAGGCAAACCTCCCCCCCTATCCGGGGCTCCGTCCTCCGTCCCGCCGCATGGCAAAGTGCCCGGGACGGGCTCCATCGGGCCCAGGCGGTCCTCCCTTGGGCGTCCGGGCCCGAGAGCTCTAGCCGGGCGCACCCTACACTGGGCTCCGTCCTCTGCTCCGCCATGGGCCTGGGGCATGTCGGGTGTTCCCCAGCTCAGCTTGGGTTCAGGAGCTCTGGCAGGGGCCCTTGGTGGCCCTGGGGTGGAGGGTGCCCTCCCCACCCCGGGCTCCGTCCTCGGGCCTGCCGCGTGGCAGGGCGCCCGGGGTGTGGGCCTTGGGGAGACCTTCCCTGCGCGTGCCAGCCCAGGACCTCTGGCCGGGCCCAGGGGACTGGGCTCCATCGCCCTGCTCCGCCATGGTCCCAGGACAGGGGTCCATCGGGCCCGGGCAGGCCTCCCTCCTGCTTCTCCTGCCTGTCAAGGTGCCTGGGGGACCCCGGGTCAGAGGTCTGTCGGGTACCCCCATCTGCAGTCCCGGGCCCGAGGCCCAGCCGGGGTCTCCGAGCCCCCGGGAGGCAGAGCCCCTGAGCCCTCAAAAGGGCAGGCGGGAGCCATCCCGCGAAGGCTCAGGGCAGGCAGATTGACGCCCTTCGGGCCCGGCCATCTGGTCACGCCTCTCCCCTCAGCCATCTGGTCACGCGCAATGCTTTCCAATGGGGCAACCAGATGGTCGGGCTGCCCCGGAAGTCCCGATGAGGGCTCATTTGCCACCCTGATCACAGCCAGGGCTCCGGGAGGTCGGGCTTGTCCGCGGATTGGGTCCCCTCCTTCACTCTGTGCGCACGGGTTACCAGAAAAGGGGGTACCCTTCCTCTGGATTACTAGGGACAGGGTACGCCGGAACCCCTTGCGGACTGGGGGCTCTCAGTCGGTGACCAGATGGGCTAGGGCCGGGCAAAAACCTCCCCCCCTCCCTGTCTGGGGCTCTGTCCTCCGGCCCGCCGCGTGGCAAAGTGCCCAGGATGGGCTCCATCGGGCCCGGACGGTCCCCCCTTGGGCGTCCGGGCCCGAGAGCTCTGGCCGGTCGCTCCCTACACTGGGCTCCGTCCTCTGCTCCACCATAGGCCTGGAGCCCGCTAGGCGTTCCCCAGCTCAGCTTGGGTACAGGAGCTCCGGCAGGGGCCCTTGGTGGCCCTTGGGTGGAGGGTGCCCTCCCCGTCCATCATCCCTTTTGGTACCGGGCCCGAGGCCCAGCTGGGGTCTCCGAGCCCCCGGGACACAGAGCCCCCGGGCCCTCCAAAGGGCAGACGGGAGCCCTGCTGCGAAGGCTCGGGCGGGCAGATTGGCGTCCTTTGGGCCCGGCCATCTGGTCGCGCCTCTCCCCTCGGCCATCTGGTCATGCGCAATGCTTTCCAGTGGGGCGACCAGATGGCCGGGCTGCCCTGGAAGTCCCGATGAGGCTCGTTTGCCTCCCCGATCCCAGCCAGGGCTCCGGGAGGTCGGGCGCAGCCACGCCTTGGGACCCCTTAGTCTTGCGGTGTGCACAGGTTACCAGAAAGGGGGGTACCCTTCCTCTGGATTACTAGGGACAGTGTACTCCGGAACCCCTCTCGGCCTAGCGGTCCTCAGCCGTCAGAAGGATGGGCCAGGACGCCCCCCCAGACCGGGGCTCCGTCCCCCGGCCCAACATGTGGCGTGGTGCCGGGGATGGGGGCCTGGGGAGCCCTCACCTGTGCCCAAGAGCCCCGATGGGGTCCAGGGGCCCCAGGCTCAGTCTCCTGGCCTGCTGCTCTGCCAGGGGCACGAGACGGGGTTCCTCTGGGCTCGGGGAGCCTGCCCCTGCTTGGCTGGGTACAAGAGCTCTGAAGAAGCCCTCCCCACCCCGGGCTCCGTCATCAGCCTGCCGCGTGGCAGGGCACCCGGGATGGGGTCCTGTGGGCCAGGGGAGGACCCACCCTGCGCCTCTGGGCACGGGGAGCCCAGATGGGGTCCAGGGTCCCCGCCAGGTCCGGGGGAGGTCACTCCCGCCCTGGGCTGGGTCTCCCGGTCTGCCGATCCGCCACGGGCCCGAGATGGGGTTCCATAGTGCCCGGTGCCCACCCCCTGCTTGGCTGGGTTCAGGAGCTCCGGCTGGGGCCCCTGAGGGCCCTGGGGAGGGTGGCCTCCCCACCCCGGGCTCCATCCTCAGGCCTGCCGCGTGGCAGGGTGCCCGGGATGGGGTCCTGAGGGCCCAGGGAGGCTTCTCCTGCGACTCTGGGCCTGGGAGCTCCAGCTAAGTCCAGGGGCCCCGTCGGACCCTGGGTCAGGTGCTCCAGCCCTGTGCCCTGTCCCCCAGCCTGCCGCTCTGCCAAAGGCCCAAGACGGGGTTCTGTCGTGCCCGTGGAGCCTCCTCTTGCTTGGCTGGGTACAGGAGCTCCGGCTGGGGCCCCTGAGGGCCCTGGGGAGGATGGCCTCCCCACCCTGTACTCCATCCTCGGGCCTGCCGCGTGGCAGGTTGCCCTGGATGGGGTCCCATGGGCCCGGGGAGGCTTCCCCTGCACCTCTGGGCCCGGGAACCCCGGCTGGGTCTAGGGGCCCCACCGGGCCCCGGGTCGGGTGCTCCAGCCCTGGACCCCGTCCCCTGGCCTGCCCTTCCGCCAAGGGCCCGGGACAGGATTCCGTTGGTCCTGTGCAGGCCTCCCTCACTTCGCCTGCTTGTCAAGGTGTCTGCAGGCCCAGGGTCGGAGGGCCCATCGGCTCCCCCCTCGCAGCCCCATGGTTGAGGCCCAGCTGGGGCCCCGGGCCTCCGGCCCCTCATCCCCCGGCACCCGCTTGCCCTTTCGTTAGGGCATAGAGCGACCAGATGGCCGCCCTTCAAGCCCGGCCATTTGGTCACACCTTTCCCCTCGGCCATTTGGTCGTGCCTTTCCCCTCAGCCATCTGGTCGCACCTATCCCCTCGGCCATCTGGTCACGCGCAGTGCTTTTCATTGTGCGACCAGATGGCCGGGCTTCCCTGGAATTCCCAATGAGGGCTCATTTGCCTCCCTGATCCCAGCGAGGGCTCCAGGAAGTCGCGCACGTTCGAGCCTTCGGTACCCTCTGTCACCCGGTGCGCACGGATTACAAGAAAGGGGGTATTTTTCCTCTGGATTAGTAGGGAGAGGGTCAGTCAGACATCCGTGAGGTCCGGCGAATCTGAGACAGGGGAAGGCAGGATCCGGGCCTGCACGCTGGGGCCCCCAGGGGCCCGGGTCCATGCCTGCCTCCCAGCCCCTTCCCCATGGGCCTTTCCTCCGAGCCTGCTCGCCGCAGGAATGGACAGGGACGTGAAGCCGGCATCCCCCACGCAGGGCGGCCTGCCAGGGGAGGCCCCGGCCATACTCGGATCGATTGGGCACTCTCGGTCCATTTAGGGATGGACTGCTTGGCCAGAGGCCAGCCTCAGCTGTTGTTTCAAGCAAAAAGCTTCCAGCCTGCATGGACCGTCCGACTCGAGGGCCTGCCGCCTGGCGGGAGGCCCTTCACCCTACCCAGCAGAGTGAAGGCCAAGCGTCCCCGGCACCGCGCGCCCCCCAGTGGTCCGACCCGAACGGAAGGGGTCGGGTGGCGCCAGGCCCTTGGATGCTGCCGCCCGGCAGGTCCGTAGGCCCTGCGCACCACGCCGTCCCCCCGGGGAGGTAGTGGCGAAAAATAACAATACAGGACTCTTTCGAGGCCCTGTAATTGGAATGAGTACACTTTAAATCCTTTGATGAGGATCCATTGGAGGGCAAGTCTAGTGCCAGCAGCCGCGGTAATTCCAGCTCCAATAGCGTATATTAAAGTTGCTGCAGTTAAAAAGCTTGTAGTTGGATCTTGGGATCGAGCTGGCGCTCCGCCGCGAGGCAAGCTACCACCTATCCCAGCCCCTGCCTCTCAGAGCCCCCTTGATGCTATTGACTGAGTGTCCTGGGGGTCTGAAGCATTTACTTTGCATAAATTAGAGTGTTCAAAGCAGGCCGGTCGCCTGAATACTTCAGCTAGGAATAATGGACTAGGACTCCGGTTCTATTTTGTTGGTTTTCAGAATTGGGGCCATGATTAAGGCTGGAAAAGGCATTGCAAGTATTAGTGAATACCACAGGTATGACTCAGTGTCTTCCTCATATTTGCATAGACAACACTCATTGGACATTAATTTACAACAGCCCCTAATGGCATATTTTGTAACTTTTACATTTCTTCACAAAAAAGTCACTGCTCTTACCTTTTTGAATCAGGATTTGCATTTTACATGTGAAGTTTACACAGTTTCCATGGTAAAGTCAAACTTATACACTGAAAGGCTTTTACAAACCTGTCTCAATGTGATTAGCGACCTAATTGACAGAGGTTGGAGGTATTGCTAAATCAAGGAAAATGCATGTTTGCTTCTGTTTTAATAGAAACATATTGGGGCCAATTACGATGCAGTTCGGAAGGCTCTGACCGTCGGTCGGAGCCTTCCAAACCGCATCGTAATGTGCCGGTCGGATTCCTTTCGACTGCCTCATTTTGATGGAGGCGGTGGGAAAGGAATCTGACCAGTCATTTTGGCTGGCTTCCCACGGGTGCGGAGAGCCCGTTCGCCAGTCGCAATGCGGTAAGTAATATCAAGGGCAGGCCTTTCTGCCCTTGAGATTATGATGACGGTTTCCGACATGGTTTCCATGCTGGTCTCTCAAAAGCATCTTTGGGGGCCCCCCAGGAGGGCCCTCTCGGGTGCACGGCACCGGTTGGAGGCCAGGGGGGCACCAATCCCTGTACCTTGTGGCAGGCATCTTGAGGTGCCTGCCACGGGGTGCAGGTATGAACCCCACCTCCACTTTTACTATGGGTGCATGCATTACAGCCGGTTTACGGCCGGAATGCATGTTCCCATAGTAAAATGTAGGAATGCGACTGAACAGTGTTTGGTTACATCCTAATCTGGCAGTCGGGACCACAGACCGGGTGTCGGTCGAACCCATGACCGATGCAGTGTTGGGCGGAAGTGATTCCGCCCAACATCGTAATGAGGGCCTATGTGTTGAGCATCATCACACAGTTATGTGTAGTGCTGTGTTTCACACCCGAGCTTAGAGCAGTGGTTCTTAACCTGTGGTCCAGGGGCCCCAGTGTGTTCGCAACACCTAATTAGGGGGTCTGCAACTGCTGCTTAAAAAATTAAACAATATTAACAGATTAATAAAGTGTATATAAATAAAGAAGCAACGTGTAAAATTTTAGGCTAAAAATTTGTATCCTCAGATTTTTATTTTTTTATTTTTTTATTTAAAAGTTTTATATAGCGCTAGCTTGACCCGTAGGTATCAGAGCGCTTTACATACACACTATAAAAGACAGAAGGAAATTGCATTACATAGTAGGAAGGCAGTAAGGGATCAAAACAGAGATAAAGAAAAATACAATATGAAAAATAGGTAAACAGTGCAGCTAAGGGAGAGAGAACAAACGAAGATGGTTAACACAGTCCGGTCACCAACTATCTTTGAATGTCAGGAGAGAGAGAGGAGTCAACTCGGGTATTGAAGTCTAGGTTAGTTGACGTTGGTCAGGAAAGTATTTGTTAAGGAGATGGAGTTTCAGGTCCCTTTTGAAACAGGAGAAGGAGGGGTTGCAACTGAGGACTCTAGGGAGAGCGTTCCACATCCTGGGAGCGTTGCCAGAAAACAATCGGTATTGGGTGGTTTTCTTTTTCAGTTTCGGAGGGATAAGAAGGAGTGAGTTGGAGCTTCTCAGCGTTCTGGATTGACATGCTCTTGCCAGTTTGTTGTTCAGGTAGTTGGGGGCCGGAGAGTGAAGGGTTTTGTGTGTGATGCAGGCCAGCTTGTAAATACACCTCCCTTTCATGGGAAGCCAGTTGAGGGAGTTGAGAGCTGGAGTGTTGTGTTCAAATCTTTTTACTCCAGATATGAGATGAGCGGCCATGTTCAGCACTGCCTTTAGTGGGGCTAGGTGAGCTTTTGGAGTCCCTGTTAGGATGGCGTTCCCGTAGTCGATTTTAGAGAGAACTAGGGATTGAACTACTGTCTTGAGGTCATCATGGGGAAGAAAAGGTTTCAATTTCTTGAGGTGTTTTAGTGAGAAAAGAGCACTTTTTGTAGAGTTTTTGATGTGGGCCTCCATTGATAGGTTCTTGTCAAGGGTGATGCCTAGAGACTTAACTGAGTCGGATAGGACGAGGGGGCAGTTTAGGGCAACCAGATTCTTGAGCCACTCTTGGATTGGTTGATGGTTGCTTTTTGGAGAGAATAGGATTAGTTGCATTTTATCTCGGTTGAGCTTTAAGTGGTTAGCGTTGAACCAAGTTTGGACCTCGGTTAGAGTGACATTGAGGTGTCGGATGTCGCTGGGAGACTTGATTTTGAAATATATTTGGGTGTCATCAGCGTAAAGGTGGTAATTCACTCCAGCTTTTTTCAAGATGATTGTGAGGGGCTCCACGAAGAGATTGAAGAGGGACGGGGAGAGGATCGAGCCTTGCGGGACCCCTAGTGTGACTTTTGTTGGCTTCGAGAGACAGGAGTTGATTTTAATTTGTTGCGAGCGGTGTTGAAGGAAGGAGGTGAACCATTTTAGTACTGTGCCATTAATGCCGGAGCGCTTCGACAAGGTCTCCAGAAGAGCTGGATGATTTACTGTGTCGAATGCCGCAGATAGGTCAATAAGGATGAGTAGGCAGGCATCACCTTCATCTAAAGCCTTGTGAATATCGTCAGAGATGTTGAGCATAGCTGTTTCAGTGCTACAGCCTTTCCTGAATCCTGATTGAAAGGTGTCGAGGAGGTTGAACTCATCAATGTGTTTGTTGAATTGGCGGAGAACGCATTTCTCCAATGTTTTTGCAAGGAACAGGAGGTTGGAGATAGGTCTGAGGTTGTTAAGATCATTAGGGTCGGCCCCTGGTTTCTTGAGAATGAGTGTGATTTGTCCTAGTTGAAGGGAGTCTGGGACACAGCCTGAGGTGAGAAAGGCGTTGATGATTTTTGTCCAGAAAGGGGAAATGGTGTGGTTGAGTTCTTTTATAATTGTGGATGGGAGGGGGTCCATAGTGTGGGAGGAAGGTTTTAGGTTAGAAATTATACTGAAGACCTCGTTTTCCGACATTAGCTGAAAGTCGGACCAATGCGCATTGGTTTTTTAGCTGGAGGCAGACCTGATTGTCCTTGGTAAGAACTCTTTCTGATTGGTCTGATTGGATGAAGGATTGATCAATTTTTGAGACTTTATTAGTGAAGAAGGTGGCAATTTCTTCACATCGCTCTTTGGTGGCTTTGATTTCTTGAGAGGGAGTGCAGTTTGTTTGGCTTTTGACAATGTTGAAGAGTTCTCTCGGTCTGTTTTTCGCCAGATCTAGTTGGCTGCGGAAGAAAGATGCCTTTTCACTGAAAATGTGTTTTTTGTATGCCTGCCGAGCAGATCTAAGTTGTGCTAGGTGCAAGGTCGAGGGGTTTAGTCTCCAAGACCTTTCCGTTTGTCTGAGTTGACGCCTTTCGTTATTCAGATCCACGTTGAACCAGGGTTTAGATTTGGTTCGCCTCATTTGTTTGAGTTTGAGTGGGGCTACTTGGTCTAAAACCTCTGTCATTTTTGCGTTAAAGTGTGTAGTGAGGTCATCGGCCGTCCATGATGAAGGTTGGAGTTGTAGATGGGCATGAATCATGGATTCAAGTTCGGGTAAAGGGACTTCTTTGATGTTTCTGGTCCAGTGTTTAGGTTTGTCATCACGAATAGGTTGGTGGCTGACAAGTGCATCAATCTTGAACAGAATGAGGTGGTGGTCGGACCAGTCAATGGGGGAAATCGCTCTCAGAGAGACCAGTTCATTGTTGGTAATGATCGCGTCCAGTGTTGCACCTTTGATGTGAGTTGGTTTATTGCAGAGTTGTTTGAGGTTGTATATCTCAAGTAGGTTGGATAGGTTCTGGACAGTGGAGTCTTTTGGGTCGTTCCAGTGGATATTGAGGTCACCCAGGAACACGTCTTTTGTGTCTGTCATGGAGAAACGTGTTATTAGGTCTGTTAGTTCTTCGGGGAAAAGGGTACGCTCTCCAGGAGGATGGTAGATGGTGTGGAATTTGATGGGTGAGGTGCCCTTGGCAGTGAGTTCGACACCCAGGTATTCAAACGATAGGTATTCTGCAGGTTTAAGTTTGGTAATCTGTATTCCAGCTTTGTGAATGATGGCTAGTCCCCCCCCCCCAGTTTTGATCGGCGGAGAGTGACCAGGGGTCAGGGATTGGACGGAATCAGTGGGATTATGAGAGGGGAGAGGTTGGACGCGGGGAGCCGGATTAGTAATGTTCCCATTCAAGGAGTTCAGAGGAGGAGTAGTGGGTCTACTGTCCAAGTGAGGAGGGAGAGAAGTTCTAGGTAGGAAGACAGAGTTCCGGGGAATGTCAATGAGATTAGCGGTGGAGGCAGGTTGTGTATGTGGGTGTGTGACGGCGGAAGGGGAGTGGGCAGTGATAATAGGGGGGAAAGTGTCTGCTGGATTGGTGAAGACGTTGGATATGGGGATGTCACAGGGGTTGTCAGTGAGGTAAGCGGTGGAGACAGGTTGTGCCTGTGGATGTGGGACATCGGAAGGGGAGTGTGCAGTGGTAGTAGGGGGGAGAGTGACCGCTGGATTGGAGATGACGTTGGACAAGGGGGAAGTAAGGGTCGGGGGAACAGGGTCTGTGTTGGAGGAAGGGGTAGATTGTGCCGGAGGGTTCAGATTATCAGGGGTCGAGAGGGGAGTGCCTGTGGGGATTTCAGTCGCGGGAGGGCTGAGGTTAGAGTCTGAGCTGTCAAGATCGAGATCGGCCTTGTGGAGTTTGTTAATTGTGAGTTTGTTGCTCCTGGTGTGATCAGTTGATGTAATAATGGTGGGTGTTTGGCGACGGAGAGTAATGATAGGGGTAGTGTGATTGTAGTGAGTGATGGTGGATGTCCATGAGTTGGAGAGAGGTTCTTCAGGGCAGGGAGATTGGATCAGTTCCACGTTATTAGTGAGGGTGGTGGGGGATAGGGGAGATAGGGTTTGATGGCTCAGTTGAGTTAACGAGGAGAGAAGTGTGGGGAAGTGGCAGTCAAAAGTGGTTAGGTGCGGGTCGGTGGCCTGTATGAGAATGGTTCCAGATCTGTAGATGGAAATGGTGAGTTCCCCTTTGAAGGTCGGGGATATGGTAGTGGAGATTTTTACACCATAGGGAATGGTTACTGACTTGGCGACTTGAAGGTGAAGAGAGAAGGTGTTTTTCCATTTAGTCGGGCGATTAGTGTAAAAAATGAAGTTAGTTTTTGTGTTGCCGTTGGTCGCTGTGTGGTAGTTATCTACAATGAGTGTTTCCGGGTGTTGTTTTAGAGTATTGTGCTTGAAGTTCTTTTTTGCATTACTGGTCATTTTGTCTGGGTAGTTAATGGACCAGGAGTTGGGTCCGTAACGCACGAGATTAGAGTTCCGGGAGGGGTTAGGCGGGCGCATGGTTGAATGGTAGAAATGTCGAGTCGCAATCAGGAATCAAGCAGTAGGCTGGGGTGGTGGTTATCATACAGTTATATGCAGTATATACAATAAACTCTCAAGTGCCATGTTAACTGCAGTATAAAACAATTATAGCAGTGTAAACCCTAGACTCAAAAGAGATCAGGGCCCCACCAACCATGCTTTTACAGTAAGCATCATTTGGCCCAATCCAGGAGGACACTCCAAACGCAGGGGGTGAATCAGCACTTTTCAATGCCTGCCATATTGGGAGGAGACAGTGTCCACAAGCCAACTCCAGTAAAATTCACATAAGCAGGGAGTGTAGGCAGTCAGCCCTTCTCCGATTCTATGGTCTGAGCAGGAAGGCCGTTTCATACAAAAATCCTCAGAGGGTAGTCAGTTCAGGTAGGCCGTTTCGTACAAGGCCATATAGGAAATATTCACCACCAACAATGCGGAAATGGGGCAAACAAAGCAGGCCATGAGTGTAATATATAGGAAGAACACACTCCAAGATGGCCGCCAATGCTAGGAAGGACCACGCCCCTCACTCTCTATCCATGCCCAGCAGTACACAGCCCCTCTCTCTCTATCTATGCCCAGCAGTACACAGCAAGCCCATTGCTGTTTCCATGACTGGCAGTACCTAGTGCTTATGGAGGGGGGCGCCCTTCATCAGCTCCCATGGGAGGAGGCCAAAATGGATGCCAAACCTCCACCAAAACATTATTAGAGGCTAACAAAATGGGTGCCCGTAATGTAAACCACTAAACTCAAGGGTCATCTAGCGAGCCAGGACAGCCCCCCCAGTAGAATTCAGGCCAAATCTGGCTCGCATGTTACAACAGGACTGCCATATTGGAAAGATCCACAGTCCAGATGCCCGTTATTCACTGAACGTATTACTGACCAGATGATGGGGCCAAGGGGGGATCAAAGATAATAATCTTGTGTGGTAATGAACAAGAGGACATGAAGATAAAAACAACGAGGCAAAAATAAGGGAAACATCCAGATTATCAACCAAAATAATAGGAGATCTGTGGGGCCGGTTCCTTGCAAACACGCGTTGCTTTATGATTGATGGAGCGCCGTGCAGTCTAGTGCTCCGCGACCTTTTAAATAATCATGACGCCATGTGTCCGGATCAACACCAAAAACAAAACAACGATGAGTCTGCGTGGCTGGTTCCCTGCATCACGCATTGATCTGTGTTCAAGTTGAATGCCGTGCAGTCTAGCGGTCCGCGACCTGTTCAATAGGCCTGCGCCGTGTGGTTCAGATACGCTGCGTACTGCCGCCTGCACAGATCATAGATGAGGGAAGCAAGCGCCCAGGGGGAAAGTCCTGCTTAGCGGTGGAGAGTGCACACCGCTCCGCCAGAACCGAGCGGTGACTGCAGCAGATCACCTGCATTTAGTAGCTGCGACCCCGGGAAAATATCTGTAAATAGTGAATACGATCCTGCAGGGAGATCCTCGGGAGTTCACAAGACCGCTACGGTCATCCCTCCTCCTCGGCGATAAGGGAAGGTAGACTCCGATCAGGTCAGACCTCCCTGGGGGCCAGAGCGCTCGCTGCGAGGAACGGGTCGGGTGGGTGGGGGGGAGTCGGAGTGTAATGACCTGCCCTGCTCGCACCTTCCGACATGCGCGCTCACCCCGGGACACCCGCTATTGTTCCTCACCTCAGCAGCTCCCCTGTGAGGGCGGGATGCCGTCTCGGCACCCCAGACAATGCCGTGCTGCCTCCAGTGATGCGCTCTCCTCCAGGGACATCCTCACGCGAACCGGGTGCCGTTCTTCAACTCAGCAGCTCTCCTGCGAGGGTGGGATGCCGCCTCCGCACCCCAGACAATGCCGTGCTGCCTCCAGTGATGCCTCCAGCGATGCACCGTCCTCCAGGGACGTCCTCAAGCGAACCGGGTGCCGGTGACCCGCCGATTACCCTGCGGGACTGCCTCCAGACACGGCGCCAACCCGAGTGCCTCCCCAGCCAGCAGCGATGAGGGCAAGCTTGGATGAGCGAGGGGTCGCCACCATCGAAGTCCTGCTACAGAAGCGGAGGACTCAGGTAAAGTTTGACTCCCCGTATCAATAACGATGAAGTTTCTATGCTCTGATAAGGTTCCGATGTTCCTGTGATGTTCCGATGTTCCAGTGCCTGAAGCAGCAGGACTGGCGTGGGCTAACAGGGATATTTTTACAAATTCGATCCCCAGCCTACGGAGCTCCATTCTTGAGCTCCACTTCGGTCGCCATCTTGGTCACACCTGTTGCACACTGAATACCGGTACCGACTAGGCACAATATAAACACACACTGTTCCTTGCATAGACAGTTGTTGCACCGCACTGTCGGGGTCCTAAAATAATTTAGTAGGTACTTCAGCTGACAGGTTATAAAACAGGGTAACATTAAACATTTGTAGATTCGTGACAGGAAGTGTAAGAAGAGCTTGAATATTCGCAAACCTCATTAAAAAATATTCCGGACAACGTAACAGTTATACAATATTCCACCATCATTCTGTCTTGAAACAGATGCACAATGCTGTGCAAAATTAACTGTTACTCATTCCTCAAAATCTTTGTTAATCTCATTATGAATGTTAGTGGCTTTATCAAAGCATACATCAATGTCAGCTCCTTAGTTACTGAACTGTACTTGGGCATTGATATCATTAAAATGTTTTAGCATGATAAAGGTGAAATTGCTATCTTCCCCCAGTTCGAAGAGGAGTCTGTAAAATGTACAGTGTAATGACAAACAACCTCCCCCGGCGTCCTATGTCTGCAGCACTAACACCCTTTGTAACCAAAGTCTATTTATTTAAACACATTCACTTTGTACTTGCTTCGATGGTTATCTGCCATCTTACCAACTAGTAATTGATATTTTTGAAACTGCCTTTTAAATATTAAATGTTTCTTCAAAGCCAAGGTAACACACACATTGAATGTCCTTACCTTCTTCGCCATCCTCACTTATTTACAATTTTTAGACACAAACAGAAGACAGTGGGAAGGGTAAAGCTTTGTGGCGGGGGGAGGTCTAGATCCCATGGGCACACACTGCGAAATGTTGAGCCTTGGTGCATAACTTCTGAAAATACATGGTTATCTCTTTAAGGACCCTAAGTTGGAAATCAGCTTTTCTACACGTTGTTAACGTATCTGTGGGGGTTAAGTCTCTCCTTGAGAATGAAGCTGGGGGATTTGGAGCATTCAACATATGCCCTGCATTAACGGATGAGAGAGCCTAGGCAAGTCTGTGAAGGGAAGTTCACAGTCTTTAGGTGAGATCAGTAGAATCTGTTTTCAGAGATTTAAATTTGAGATGGCTTTAGGTCACCCAGGGTCATTATCATCATAGTCAGAAAATAAGTGTCAGCAGGTTATGACATTTTTTTGCGGTAACTGGGTATTTTCATATTGCTGCTAAGAGATGCCGGGCTGCAGATTAAGGGGCCGATTCCGATCTCGGCCGGTAGTGCTCCGAATCGGATTCGGATTCACCGGATCCGATTCGGAGCCCTGTTTCCCGACCGAATCGTACGCGGGTCCGGCCGAGCGAGTACGATGCAAGCACCCGCGAAATCGCCGACCGACTCGAACGCGGCTTCAACACGCTCCGACCGACTCGCATGGACCGACTCGCACCGCGCTATGGAGACGTTTCCCGGCCGGGTAAGTACGATGCGTGCCGCGAGCAGTCCGACCGACTTGCGCCGTCCGGCTCGAAAAAGCTGTCGGAGCCGGACTTTGGGGGTCCGCGTCGGACCCCCCTGTACGCGTAGGTGCGCGAGTCGCACACAGGGGGGACCCATGGGTCCCCCCTACCTGTGCATGTATGCCGCAATGCGCATGGATGCATACACGTTGTAGGGGGCGCCCTTGTCCGCCTCGCACCCATTGAGTCAATGGGAGCCCGTGTACGCGTTGTACGACAGGCTCCCATTGACTTCAATGGGAGTCCGACCGACTCGAGTCCGATAGCATGCGTGCGCATCGTACTCGGTCGGTCGGACTGCTAGGGTCCGATTCGGTCGGAATTCTCTCCGGGTCCGGCTCGGTCGGAGAGATTTCCGGCCGGAATCGGAATCGGCCCCTAAGTCTCCAACAGGTTCAACCTACAAATGGAATAGTGCAGGGGCTTGGGCTGAGCCTTGAGGAACACCTTGCAGGAGGGGGCTAAGTGGGGGATTTAGTCACACATTTTCATTAGTCGAACGAGGTGCGTCAGATGGAGAATAAATGTGGTATATTTATCATCCTTACTTCTATGTTATTTCAGAGTTAGAAGGCGGCATTGTTCTTCATTATAGACAGTTAGGATCAGCAGGCAGGTGACACCTGAATCAAAAACTCGCACGGTGTGGACTACTATGTGTTGCAGTGCTAAGGCTTGCCTGAAACCTGACTTACGATCATCCACCAGGTTGTCTTTTGAGAAAGACTTCTTCAAAAGTGTGAGTACACAGCTCTCTAGCAACTTTGCTAGGACAGTTTTATGCAATGTAAGCTGACAATGATGTAGATCAATTGGGTCTATAGGTGACTTTTTCACAAAAAAGTTTGACCTGACCAGTTTTGAGAGAGTCGGGAAACTTACACTGAGCAGACAAAGGGGCCGATTCCGATCTCGGTCGGAGGCGTACCCAACACCATTCGGTCGGGAAAAAAGCCATGCGAAAGCCTGTTTCCCGACCGATCCGTACAGCACACCGAATGAGTAAGTACGATGCGCACAACAGCAAAGAATCCGGCCGAGCCGTACTCACCCAAACCAGGTCCAGTTCCCCGACCGAGGCGAATCCGGAAACGCCGAATCGAGTCGCACGGAAGGAAAAATGCAGCCCCGTCCGGCCGGACAAGTACGATGCGCTTTCCGTACGCGCCGAACCCGTCGCTACGCACGGCACGTCAAAGCATCCGGGAGAGGCGCACATAAGCTCCGATTCGCGCCACAACACGATCCACGGCTCCGAGACGAACACGGCAGCGACGAGGACGACGCGAGCGACGAGGACGAGGCGAGCGACGAGGACGACGCGAAGCAACGAGAAGGACGAACGACACGAACCAACCATGAATCCCTTCGTCCCGATCATACCAATATTCTACATTTACTACCGGAACAGGCACGGACGCGTACGGCGCAGAAGGTAAGCCAGACACCAACCATAAAACACATACAACACATACAGGACACATCACACACACACAGAGGGATGCAGAATATACTTACACCAGCAATAGCAGCACCATAGGGGCGGGATGCCCATCACCAATGCCACATATGCACCCAGGGGCCTGAATGCGCACCACCACCCTCACCCAGGGGGGGCAGGATGCCTACCACTACTACCACCCTTAGCCAGGGGGGGCTGGATGCCTACCACTACTACCACCCTTAGCCAGGGGGGCTGGATGCCTACCACTACTACCACCCTCACCCAGGGGGGCAGGATGCCTACCACTACTACCACCCTTAGCCAGGGGGTCTGGATGCCTACCACTACTACCACCCTCACCCAGGGGGCAGGATGCCTACCACTACTACCACCCTTAGCCAGGGGGGCTGGATGCCTACCCCTACTACCACCCTCACCCAGGGGGGCTGGATGCCTACCACCACCCTTAGCCAGGGGGCTGGATGCCTACCACTACTACCACCCTTAGCCAGGGGGGCTGGATGCCTACCACTACTACCACCCTCACCCAGGGGGGCAGGATGCCTACCACTACTACCACCCTTAGCCAGGGGGCTGGATGCCTACCACTACTACCACCCTCACCCAGGGGGCTGGATGCCTACCACCACCCTTAGCCAGGGGGGCTTGATGCCTACCACTACTACCACCCTCACCCAGGGGGGCAGGATGCCTACCACTACTACCACCCTTAGCCAGGGGGTCTGGATGCCTACCACTACTACCACCCTCACCCAGGGGGGCAGGATGCCTACCACTACTACCACCCTTAGCCAGGGGTCTGGATGCCTACCACTACTACCACCCTCACCCAGGGGGGCAGGATGCCTACCACTACTACCACCCTTAGCCAGGGGGTCTGGATGCCTACCACTACTACCACCCTCACCCAGGGGGGCAGGATGCCTACCACTACTACCACCCTTAGCCAGGGGGTATGGATGCCTACCACTACTACCACCCTCACCCAGGGGGGCAGGATGCCTACCACTACTACCACCCTTAGCCAGGGGGGCTGGATGCCTACCACTACTACCACCCTTAGCCAGGGGGCTGGATGCCTACCACTACTACCACCCTCACCCAGGGGGGCAGGATGCCTACCACTACTACCACCCTTAGCCAGGGGGTCTGGATGCCTACCACTACTACCACCCTCACCCAGGGGGCAGGATGCCTACCACTACTACCACCCTTAGCCAGGGGGGCTGGATGCCTACCACTACTACCACCCTCACCCAGGGGGGCTGGATGCCTACCGCCACCCTTAGCCAGGGGGGCTGGATGCCTACCACTACTACCACCCTTAGCCAGGGGGGCTGGATGCCTACCACTACTACCACCCTCACCCAGGGGGGCAGGATGCCTACCACTACTACCACCCTTAGCCAGGGGGGCTGGATGCCTACCACTACTACCACCCTCACACAGGGGGGCTGGATGCCTACCACCACCCTTAGCCAGGGGGGCTTGATGCCTACCACTACTACCACCCTCACCCAGGGGGGCAGGATGCCTACCACTACTACCACCCTTAGCCAGGGGGTCTGGATGCCTACCACTACTACCACCCTCACCCAGGGGGGCAGGATGCCTACCACTACTACCACCCTTAGCCAGGGGGTCTGGATGCCTACCACTACTACCACCCTCACCCAGGGGGGCAGGATGCCTACCACTACTACCACCCTTAGCCAGGGGGTCTGGATGCCTACCACTACTACCACCCTCACCCAGGGGGCAGGATGCCTACCACTACTACCACCCTTAGCCAGGGGGTCTGGATGCCTACCACTACTACCACCCTCACCCAGGGGGGCAGGATGCCTACCACTACTACCACCCTTAGCCAGGGGGTCTGGATGCCTACCACTACTACCACCCTCACCCAGGGGGGCAGGATGCCTACCACTACTACCACCCTTAGCCAGGGGGTCTGGATGCCTACCACTACTACCACCCTCACCCAGGGGGGCAGGATGCCTACCACTACTACCACCCTTAGCCAGGGGGTCTGGATGCCTACCACTACTACCACCCTCACCCAGGGGGGCAGGATGCCTTCCACTACTACCACCCTTAGCCAGGGGGTCTGGATGCCTACCACTACTACCACCCTCACCCAGGGGGGCAGGATGCCTACCACTACTACCACCCTTAGCCAGGGGGGCTGGATGCCTACCACTACTACCACCCTTAGCCAGGGGGGCTGGATGCCTACCACTACTACCACCCTCACCCAGGGGGGCAGGATGCCTACCACTACTACCACCCTTAGCCAGGGGGGCTGGATGCCTACCACTACTACCACCCTCACCCGGGGGGCAGGATGCCTACCACTACTACCACCCTTAGCCAGGGGGTCTGGATGCCTACCACTACTACCACCCTCACCCAGGGGGGGCAGGATGCCTACCACTACTACCATACTTAGCCAGGGGGGGCTGGATGCCTACCACTACTACCACCCTCACCCAGGGGGGCTGGATGCCTACCACCACCCTTAGCCAGGGGGCTGGATGCCTACCACTACTACCACCCTCACCCAGGGGGGCTGGATGCCTCCCACTACTACCACCCTCACCCAGGGGGGCAGGATGCCTACCACTACTACCACCCCCACTCATAGGATGGACAATGCATGACACAACCAGCACACCACAACCTAGGGAATGCAAGAAGAAGACATCCCCCAACACCATGACAAGCGTGTGTAGACTGTGTCAAATGCCTACAACACCGAACATGACTTTGAACATACAATGTGACCCCCTAGCACATGTGCCACACATATATGTGTGTGGCCCACACAATGCAAGCAGGCCATGACCATTGTGGCAATGGGGTCCAAACCCCCATCATCACAGTGACCAAAAGGTAAGTGTGGGGTCCATAGCTACAGCACATTTTGAACATTGTGGCAATGGGGTCCAAACCCCCATCATCACAGTGACCAAAATGTAAGTGTGGGGTCCATAGCTGAAGCACATTTTGAACATTGTGGCAATGGGGTCCAAACCCCCATCATCACAGTGACCAAAATGTAAGTGTGGGGTCCATAGCTGAAGCACATTTTGAACATTGTGGCAATGGGGTCCAAACCCCCATCATCACAGTGACCAAAATGTAAGTGTGGGGTCCATAGCTGAAGCACATTTTGAACATTGTGGCAATGGGGTCCAAACCCCCATCATCACAGTGACCAAAATGTAAGTGTGGGGTCCATAGCTGAATCACATTTTGAACATTGTGGCAATGGGGTCCAAACCCCCATCATCACAGTGACCAAAATGTAAGTGTGGGGTCCATAGCTGAAGCACAATTTGAACATTGTGGCAATGGGGTCCAAACCCCCATCATCACAGTGACCAAAATGTAAGTGTGGGGTCCATAGCTGAAGCACATTTTGAACATTGTGGCAATGGGGTCCAAACCCCCATCATCACAGTGACCAAAATGTAAGTGTGGGGTCCATAGCTGAAGCACATTTTGAACATTGTGGCAATGGGGTCCAAACCCCCATCATCACAGTGACCAAAATGTAAGTGTGGGGTCCATAGCTGAAGCACATTTTGAACATTGTGGCAATGGGGTCCAAACCCCCATCATCACAGTGACCAAAATGTAAGTGTGGGGTCCATAGCTGAAGCACAATTTGAACATTGTGGCAATGGGGTCCAAACCCCCATCATCACAGTGACCAAAATGTAAGTGTGGGGTCCATAGCTGAAGCACATTTTGAACATTGTGGCAATGGGGTCCAAACCCCCATCATCACAGTGACCAAAATGTAAGTGTGGGGTCCATAGCTGAAGCACAATTTGAACATTGTGGCAATGGGGTCCAAACCCCCATCATCACAGTGACCAAAATGTAAGTGTGGGGTCCATAGCTGAAGCACATTTTGAACATTGTGGCAATGGGGTCCAAACCCCCATCATCACAGTGACCAAAATGTAAGTGTGGGGTCCATAGCTGAAGCACAATTTGAACATTGTGGCAATGGGGTCCAAACCCCCATCATCACAGTGACCAAAAGGTAAGTGTTGACAAAGAAAGAGGTGCAACTGCCAAACTGCATGGATGATTCCTGGTCACAGAACAACAAACACATCAGTGGCAAAGTAGTGTATGTGTCCCATTGCAACATAAATTGGGGGAGCCAAATCCTGCAGTGCAAATAAGACATAACTTTGGCCATGTGCAGACAAACAACACCCATTGGGGCTAACACCGTCAACAATCATCAATGACACAATGACAGAAGTGACCATCAGAATGCAGACCCACATATTTGCACCAATGGGCACACACATGCAGATACCCTGTGGAGACTGCAGATGTGAGGTGAACAGATACCATACCATGGCAGCAATGGGACACACAAACCATGATCATTGTGCTGACCGATGACCTAGGAGTCCCAGGGACAGCAGGGGAAACCCACCAAACTACATACAGCCAATGGCACACCCAAGATATGCCAATGCAGTGGTGCAGATGCACAAACACAAACAGGCAGACCCACCCTGCACATCATACACAACAGGTGAGGGTGGGGGTGCCAGTGTCCCCAGGCAACCACACAGCACATGAGGAGACATGAATACCAATCATACAGATGTGCATACAGTGCCACACAAAGGTAACTCATGGATCCAAATTCCCTATGAGGGCAAGCAGGCATTGTCAGATGAGAGTGAGCACAAATCACACATGTCACACAGGCACGTAGGGACAGCAACTGACACAGCAAGACACAGACACACCACAGCACCACCCCCAGGGCCCCCACAATGTGGTGACCCTGGGCTGCAGTACAATCCCACTGTGATGACAAAGCTAAATGTGGTTCACACTGTGAACCACAGTCATGTGTACTGAGCAACTAACTACCATCACACCTACACAAGCACAAATCAAACAGCATGGCCAGTGAGCCAAGGCCAACATGGAGGCAGGGGCCTAGCCGGGCAACAACTCTCATCTGCACACACTCAACACCACACCCCTCGACCTCCAACAATGTGCAGCAGTGAAGCACACATGCACTGGTGACATTGCACATGCACCCATGACTATTCCAGGGTGGTGGGTGGGAACCAAGGTGCAGAAACACATCACACATGGACACTCAACAAGACTCCTGAATGTCTGACACACTGCACACTACGCCGTACATGGACATGACGGCAATACCACACCAACCAATGGGATCACAGCCACAGTCACACACCAATGAAGAAGCCAAGGTCACCCACAAAGAACACACATAGACAACAACCAACATTGCAGCCCGGACCCTGAGGAGTGCCAGCAGTCACACACACAACATGTCACAATCACTGAAAGATAACACAAACTGGAAATCACATGACAGGGGCAAACAACAAGTGCCAAGGGGAAACCTGACTGTGACCCAGCTGCGTCTGCACACAAACTCAGCCCTGACAGCAAGCACACCTATGGGTGACACCCTGATTACCAGTAATGTGCCATGCACCCACATCACAGAGAACCCAGGGCGAATACTTTGGGGGAACATAGCTCAACTCAGCTAGCATCACAAACAGGTACAACACTAGGGATCACAGCATGCACAGCTAAACGGAAGTGAACACACAGACATGCACATACAACACACACCTTGGGCGCAGGCAATGTCACAGGAGTACACACTGCCATGAGGGGACTCCACTACTGTGTGAGGAAAGCTGTGCCATATGTTGCCTCAGTAGGGCCCCACCATGTCAGCTGAGCACTTGGTCACACAATCAACAATTAGCACCAAATGAGGGCTCCCGTCACATCAGCCTGGTCATGGAAGTGCCAACGGAATCATCAGCACAGATCCAACACACTTGTATAGCAATGTTGCACTGACAACACAGATGAGTCCTTCCCCATTGATGCCCAAACCTGCATGTCCAGTGGAGATGGCCACACGGTCAGGGAAGTAGACGAATTGAACAATGGCAGGCACAACAGATGTGCAGGGGTGGAAGCCACAGATGTGAAATTGCCAATCTAAGTAGGAAATCCCATTGCCAAATACTGAACACATGACACCCTCAGATGGTGCTATGGATGACATGGATACACCACAGGATAGGACACATTCCCCCTGGACCACATGGGTTCCTGCACAGTAACACTTCATTATCATGAGACCAAATATCACCATCACTGCAGCAAGGGCATGGTTAGCATCATCAACATCATGTACATCAGAAGCAAAAGCACTAGAGAACAGAAAGTTGCTTTATTCAGCATATGTGGCATTAAAAGTAGAAGTCCGGTAGAACATAAACAAAGGCCAATGGCCAGTCAATCAACAAAGTCACAAGTGGGTGACAGTGGCAGATGCCACCCTACACATGCCTGCACAGAACCAGGGACAATCCACTAGGAGGGGCAACCGGGGGGTAGGCCAGGCACCGCAGGGACAGGATCAGGGCTCACCAGGAGGAAGCAGGGAAGGGGTGGTGGGTGCTGGAGAGCCACTGACAACTGCAGTGGAGGTGTCTGACATGGTGTGTGCCGGCACAACTGGGGGGCATGGCTCAGATGTTGTGGGTGCCGGCACGACTGCAGTGGACCCTGCAGATGGAGTGGACAGGTCCGCCACTGCGGTGCCCAAGTCAGACAGGGTGGTAGTGGACTCCACTGCAGTGCCTACCACCAGGGGAGGAGAATGGGGAACAGGCAAGGTGGGCTGGACAGAGGGGAGGACACCCTCACCACATCAGTGGCACAGACAAGCGCAGCGGGGGTGTGGTTCTGGGAGAGCAAGTGGCAGGGGGAGAAGGCCGGAGCCTCTTGGGGATGGTATATCTGTGGGTGGGGGAACCTGGGGCAGGGTGTGGTGGGGGCACCTGTGGAGTGGGGGCCTGAGGGATGGAGGAAGGAGACCTGGTGCTTGAGCTGCAGGGCGGTGGCGGGGTCTTGCTCTTAGCACTCCGGGGGACTTGCGGTGGGGGCCTCAGTCTGTCTGCGCCTGGGGGAGGGTGTCCGGAGGCAAGGGGCACTCTGCTCCGTGTGGGGGGGCTTCCTCTTCCCCCTGGATGCTGGGGCAGCTGGATCGGAGGGGAAGAGGCCGAGGTCACTGAGGAAGAGGCGCTGGGTCTTTGGGGTTGCAGGTGAGGCAAGGGAGGGTGCTTTGGAGGGAGAGGCAACTGAGGACTGCGCAGTGCCCGTGGATGCGTGTGTGTGTACCAGGGCCCCATCCCCTGTGAGTCTGGTTTCAGTCCCCTGACTGTGCGTGCATGTGCGTTTAGTTTGTGGCGTGTGTGTCTGTGTGCTGGACGTGTGTGTGCTGGTGTGTGCCTGTGCCGGTGTGTGTGTGCTTGGGACGGGTAAGGTGCTGGGGAGTGTGGATGGAGCAGAGGCAGGAGGGGTGAGGGACTGTCTGAGGAGGGACACTGCTGCCGTCAGGGAGGAGTCCATGGACCTGTTGCCCCTCTGTAGGTCAGACATGCCCGATGAGATGCCCTCCATGAACGACACCAGCTGAGTCAACAGTGCGGTGTGCGCATGGAGGACACTCAGCATGGCTGTCTGCCCTACATGGAGCTGACGAAGGAGGTACACAGACTCCTCACTCAGGGCAGCAGGGGACACAGGGGCAGGGGTGCGGTGCCTGGCCCAAAGGAGACACGCTCCCGAACATGGGAGCCTCCACGGACCTGGGGAATGGGAGCCGATGGGAGGGCGGTGGTGGTGCTGGTGGTGGCGGGGACAGCAACACTAGCTGGGGTGTGGTGGCTGCTGACACCCGCCTCCACAAGGGAGTCATCCTCCGAGTTGCTCTGGTCCTCAGCTGAGGTGGATGGTGCTGAGGACTCCTCGGTGTGGCTCCCCTCGCCCTCCGTGCCACTGGGTCCCTCCGACCACTCCTCGGCTGCTGACCCAGTCTGGCTCTCTGGCTCCTCCTGGTCCGTGGAGCTGTCCCCTTCCGTGGCCGTGGATGTATCTGCAAACAATGGGGAAACAGACAGACATCAGTCACCTGCACCAAACGCACACACCACTGTGAGCACAGCACATTACAGAGCAAGCCCTGGCATCATTAGTTGTACATTGCTAAAAGTGCCCCAACTGAACAGGAGAAGCCAATTGTCAGTCTGATGCCAAGCATGGCACTCACATACCACATGGCCTTGCACCCATCTGTCTGGTGTCTGTTGGATTGCAACACCCCAGTGTGGACACATGCACCAAGTACACAGTAGTTGGACAGTGCAGAGGACACGGTGTGGCATGTGGACATGCACACATCACAGCTCTTGCCACTGAGTCAGTACAGGTTTCCGGATGAAAGGGATGCCCAGAGTCAAATAGGAAATGCATGTGATGCATACCAGCGACAGACACCATGATGCACCCATGTCCTGATAGCCATCGCCACAATGGTGTGCATGTAGCACATGTCACTCCCCTGCAGGACCACCAATAAGTTGACACATGCCATGGCAGAGGCATGACTGCTAAGTCATACATCACTGTCTCAGTGATGTATGACTTGGCAGCCAGACAACAACACTATGCACTGTGTCACAATAGTAGGTCATGGGGAATGCAAGTCCTGGAGCTGCACAAGTGCACATGTACATCCCCCACACAACACATCATCTTAACCCTCATCTGTCCAGGTCACACCTATTGGACATATGGGAGACCTGTGACACTACCCTCTGAACCTGAGCCCCTCACAATTTGCTGTGAATGGGGAACAGCTGCCTGAACTTCACATTCGCATACCCCAGTCTGCACGGGCAGCTGATCAAACACCTATGTGACACACTAGTATCGTCTCCTATGGTCACATCTCCAGGGGCATGCTGAGCCCCTACCAAGAAACACCCCAGCAGTCCTGGCAACTAATCCACAGCACACTGACACAGAGGCAGACACCTGAGGGGTCAAATCACTGTGCACAATGTGTCAGCTGATTCACGGGAGTGGGAGTACAGAGTGCATTGCATGGCCTGGAGTAGGCATGACTGTCCTGCTCCACATGAATGAGGGATGTGCCCTGGACAGTGGATAGCTGGCTATGTATGTGTGACACACGTAATCTGCACACTCCTGGGGCCCAAACATTGTTCCCACCCGCTGCATGGGCGTGTGCCACATACCCCAGGCACATGTGGTGGCTCAGCTCAGCAAGTGGACTGCATATCAAAGCAACACGCAGATTACATGTCTGAACACAGGCGTTGTGTGAACAATGGACCCACCCATGATGCCCACAACAGAGTTAGGGAAACAGATGCTGTCCCCCACCTTGAGTGAAGCAAACTGCAAGGACACAGTCCCAAGTGACACAATTCCCTGAATGTAAGGGCCACACCTGGGTATCAGATGAGGAGTGGGCAGTGCACAATAGAGGGACATGGCTCCTGGACAACATGACTGCTGTACTGTGGCAGTTTAACCAGGCCAGAGGAGGGCACATAGCATGTAATACAGAGTTCACAGTGCAGTCTTTGACTCACCCCCTCCTTGCTGCTGTCTGGCCTTCAGCTGCCCATCCAGGTCTGGAAACACCACCACCAGGATCTGGAGCATGTGGGGGGTCAGGGTCCGTGTTCCGCCCCTCCTGCGAGGAGGCGACAGCTTCAGCTGGACCCGTGCAATCCTCCGGGTCCAGCCCTGAAGGTCCTGCCACCTCTTCTGGCAGTTGCGGATCCGGCGCTTGTAGACCCCCACGGACCGGACGGCCCGGACGATGTCCTTCCAGATTTCCTGCTTCCGATGGGCATTAACCTGTCAGGATGACAAAGTAAAAAGGCCATTACCACACATGCAACATATCCGTGCATGACACAGTTGTATATACATGTCTCAATCACAGGGGCACATGATGTACACAGGCAGTGCAAAGCTGCCCATGGACAGTTTGCCAGACGTCACTACATGGTATCATTGCATGGGAAGTAAAACCATGTTCAAATGCACTGTCACTGCACCATACCTGTCCAGCGCAAGTCACTACACACTATGGTGGGTGACAACTACTCAGTGAGCCTGCTAGCCAGTGGCGTGCAGACTTTCAGCCTTGCTAGTCACACCAAATGCACATTCAGAAAGGCAGTGCACAGAACACTCACCTGCTCCCCTAGTGTCCCATACAGCTTGCTGTACTGTGGAAGTAGGCTGTCCAGCAGGGCCTGGTTCTCTTCAAGGCTGAAGGCTGGGGCTCTCTCCACAGTACGTGCCATTGCAGGGTCCAGAGGGGCAGAGACAGCAGCAGTGCAGTGGCAGATGTCGTCCTGGAGCATGTAGTGCAGGCAAGTGAGCTCTCAGGGGAACAGCCAGCAATATATATGTGCTGGAGAGGCAGATACTGTCCCTTGTGTCCAAAGTGATAGGTCCAAGTCATTTGCATCTTCTGAATCTGGCCAATCCATGGAATAGCAGCACCAAAACACGCCCACAGCATCCTTCAAATCTTCAACTTCATGACATACATGTTTTTGCAACATTGTTGTGGGTGATCAACTGAATTTACAGGAACACAAATAAACAAGGAATGGTTGGGAAAGTGTTGCGCTGTGTTGTGTATCGCAGTACAAGATCAATTATAATGCTCAAAGGATATAGATGAAGGCCATTCACCAACACCAAATATGCAGACAATGTCCACACATATAAACCCAAACAACAAAATTATATCCTGAGCAAATCCAATTCACAGTAATTCATAATATCCATGAAGTCAAAGATCAGAAAATTTTCTTCTTATTCTGTAAATGTTCTTCTTTATTTCATTCATGTGTTACTTCAACATAGGTAAGAGCCAGGTACTAGCCGAGCCAACACGTGTTTCGTCACACGGAGTAACTGCTGACTTCTTCAGGGCACAAATAAAGTACAACTGGATAAGAGATACCAATAAAATTTCAAAGTATAATTGGCAACATATAAACACCAAAGGGACAAAGTATAGACGTCGACTAAGTGGTCAAAAATAGAGAAAGTAGTCAGTAGACGATCTGCGTCCAGATCCGAGTTTGTTGTCCTGAGTAGGGCACACAACCGACCAAAACAGCAACCTGCTCTCACGCGTGGCGCCAGCAGGCGTGGACAACAAACTCGGATCTGGACGCAGATCGTCTACTGACTACTTTCTCTATTTTTGACCACTTAGTCGACGTCTATAATTTGTCCCTTTGGTGTTTATATGTTGCCAATTATACTTTGAAATTTTATTGGTATCTCTTATCCAGTTGTACTTATTTGTGCCCTGAAGAAGTCAGCGGTTACTCCGTGTGACGAAACACGTGTTGGCTCGGCTAGTACCTGGCTCTACCATGTTGAAGTAACACATGAATGAAATAAAGAAGAACATTTACAGAATAAGAAGAAAATTTTCTGATCTTTGACTTCATGGATATTATGAATTACTGTGAATTGGATTTGCTCAGGATATAATTTTGTTGTTTGAATTTACAGCAACCGACTCGTTCGAAATTCGAAAACGCGTCCGTTACCAGGCAAGCCCATTGTCAATGGGTGCGCACCGATCGGTCTATTGCGGTACAACGCGTACAGAGGTACAACGCGTACCCGCACACATTGAATGCAATGGGCCGGCCGGAGGCACCGATCGGTCCATTGCAGTACAACGCGCACAGGGGTACAACGCGTACCCGCACACATTGACTGCAATGGGCCGTCCGGAGGCACCGATCGGTCCATTGCAGTACAACGCGCACAGGGGTACAACGCGTACCCGCACACATTGAATGCAATGGGCCGGCCGGAGGCACCGATCGGTCCATTGCAGTACAAAGCGCACAGGGGTACAACGCGTACCCGCACACATTGAATGCAATGGGCCGGCCGGAGGCACCGATCGGTCCATTGCAGTACAACGCATCACTGTACATGTGACTGGCATATGTCAGCATGCCTGTCTCAGATGGACATATGCCAGCCACAGATAGCTCCCAGGGAGTGAGGGGCACACCTACATCACGACAGCCTGTCCAAACTTTATCATAAGGCATGTAAGGCTGCATTTCCTATTGTGTGTATGTTGGTGTACATGTTGTCCTGGGGGTGTCACCTGTGGGCAGCCACCCCCAGGCTGTGCACGTGTTCATGGGGACAGGATCCTGGGTGTTACGTGTACATGACCACTGTGATGTGCAACTGTTCATATCTGTGCATGTGCCATGGTCACATTTCACGGTGGTGTATGTGTATGTCATGTCACATACCCCGTGAGTCCCATGTGGGACGGTATGTTTGAGCCAGGGTGTCCCAGTGGCACAATAGTGATGGTCCTCCACAGTCTTTGTGCATGTAGTGTTTACAATGTCTCTGATTTCATGTGCACAATGGGAGACAGTCTCCACATCCACGTTGTGTGTGCATGGACTTTGATGTTGTGCGTGTGTGTGTCACAGACGTCCATGTCTGTCCTGCCGTGGCAAGTGGGGCCACTACCTGTGGGGGTCATGGTTGTTTTGCTGTGGTGTATACATGATACTCCATGTAATGCCAGTGTCCATGTGGCATTACAGGGTCCCTGGGAATGTACCTGTCGTTGAGCTGTGGTGCCTGGGGCACATCTGTCCTCACATGTCACTGTGGGGGGTTATTGTGACACGGCAGCAGGAGATGGGAACTGTGACACGGCCTCATGATATCCAATGGGCCAACCTGGGACTAATTGATGCCACCTGTTGGACCGTGTTGACAGATGTTGGCCATGTATGTACCATACATGTCCTTCCGGTACTGCACACTTCATGTAGTTGTGCCTCATAATGATGTATGTTGGGATCTTGAGTGTGTTCAATGCCGCATATGTGGGGTGACTGACAATCTTGCTTACTTCTCCTCTGCACTGCAGGGCTCCTGCTGTCCATCGACCATTCCCAGACCTGGCAACGATGGTGGAACGGGACAGCATCCGACGGTACCGCTTCACCAGGCAGCTGATTGAGGATTTGGCAGTGCAGTTGTCCCCACATTTGCAGCCTGGCCGGCCGTATCCTACAGCGCTGACCCCCAAGGTGAAGGTGATGGCAGCCCTACACTTCTTTGCCACCGGTACCTTCCAACATACTGTGGCGACTGCTGGTGGGATGTCACAGACCATGTTGAGACGTGTGCTCCGCGATGTTTTGGCGGCAATGTTGCTCTTCCTGAACCGGTACATCTATTTCCCTAGACTGCGACGACTCACTGACGTGAAGAGTGACTTTTATGCCCTGGGGAGGATGCCGCATGTCATTGGCTCCATTGATGGGACACATGTGGCTTTGGTACCACCACAGGCCCAGGAGCAGGCCTACAGGAACCGCAAGCACTACCACTCGGTCAATGCACTGGTGGTGTGTCTTGCAGACATGACCATCACACACGTGTGTGCCCGTTTCCCTGGTTCAGCACACGATGCCTTTGTGATGAGGAGTAGTCGCATCCCCAGGATGATGGCACAGATGCAGAACCAGCGTGCCTGGCTTGTCGGTGTGTACTGACTTTGTGCCATTGTGTGTGATCTGATCTGTAGTATTCCGCCCACTTTTCCAAGTCAGCTAATGTGCACTTGTCTGTCCGTAGGTGACTCGGGATACCCCAACATGCCGTGGTTGCTGACACCCCTCAGGAACCCTGTGACACCAGCCCAGATGCGCTACAATGAGGCACATGGTCGGACCAGGAGAGTGATTGAGCGGACATTTGGTCTCCTGAAGAGCCTCTTCCGCTGCCTGGACAAGACCGGAGGGTCCCTCCCATATGCCCCTGCGAAAGTGTGCAAGATTATCATCGTCTGCTGCATGCTCCACAACCTGGCAGTGCGGAAGGAGTTGCCTCTCATCCAGGATGACAATGACCAACATCCGCCACCTGTGGAGGATCCTGGCCTGGACCACGATGCCAGTGACGATGATGATGATGATGATGATGGTGATGTCCGCACACAGCTCATCACCAACTTCTTTAGCTGAATGTGAGTATCCTGAGGTGTCATGTCAATGATGTGAGTTGGCATGATGTGTGGGTGGTGCTCTGGTGCTGTTGGAGTGTGTCCATGGGCTACTTGACTGGATGTGTGTTGCGATGTGTGCTAACAGGTGGGCTGTACTCCCCAACAGTGTTGACATGCTAACTTGGTTCTGGGTGGGTATCTTGTAACATGTATTGTGCATGAGTTTTGCTGTTCTGTCCTGTACTCCATTGCTTTTGACTGGGTGTCATTTCTGTCCTTCACAGGGTACTTTCAGATTCGTTTGGTCAACTGTGTCCACCGACAACGTGATTGCACATCCAGGCTGGTAGCTGTTGTGTCCCTACAGGTGATGTGCGCCACACCCATGGACTTCCTTCCGTCTACAGTTGTTGACTGTGTGCCCGCTGCCAGGTGGGATTACCTTGCATCTGTAGTGGTTACGACATGTTGCAACTGTGTAATAAACCTGTGCTTCACTTTGTGATGTGCGTTGTCTGTGGTCACACATTTGACTGCCATTTGCTTACTGCACCTGTGGGCTACTTGACTACAACTGGGAATGGGTGTGGTGTCTGTGCATTGCACCGTCTTCCCTGGCAACATCAGTGTAGGCAATGAGTCAGATGGCCTAGGTGTGTATGTGTTGTGTAGCCCTGGTGGTGTGTCTCCCTCATATGTGTCACGTTGCCATTACTCACATGCCTGTGTTGTCCTTGCTGTTGCAGTTCGCATACACAGTGTAATTTTGCAGTTCATCATCCCCATAACAGCACCCACGTTGGAATCACGACAGAGGCAAGTATGGTGTATTAGTGTGTTTATTGTGATACATTTGTGTTAATAGTGCATAGGATGGGTAGAGCTGTACATAAATCTTGCAATCCCAAGTTCCTAGGTGAATTGAAAGTCCTGGTAGACAGGATCCCCAGTATCGGGGCCACAGTTGTCTGACACATTGGTCCAACTTGTACTCCCCATGCAATGTGTGGGAGTAGTGTTGCCGTCAACAGGGTGAACAGTCTGTGCACAAAGGCGAACATCCAGAACAGGTTCAGGCTTCCTGGGAGTTGCGCTTGGCCATCGGCCTCTCACTTTTCCCTCCTCGGACGACCCCTCTTCTTGGGGGGGGGCCCCCTCAAGTACAGGCTGCTGCGGTGCAGGGGACTCTCCGCCAGAGCCTCCTCCCTCCCTGTGGCAGTTGCAGTTTGTTCGGCACCAGATGTTGTTGGCACACAGGGAGGTGTGGACTGGTTGCTGTTCATCTGGCGGAGGCATTGTAAAATGTCCCTGTGCACCGCCGTCATCTCATGCAGTGCATCCCACTTGGACTCCACGCGGGACATGTGTGAGTCCACACGGGACATGTGTGACTCCACGTGGGACATGTGGGAGTCCAAGCGGGCATGATGGGCAGCCTGCTGCTGTTTCATGTCTCTGAGGAGCCCCACTACCTGGCTGAGCTCTCCGGTGCTGGACTGGTACGCATCAGCTATGCGTACCAGTTGTGGGTCATCATGCACACCAGCAACGTCTGCAAGCAGCGACCTCTGTCTCCCACCCCTCCCACCACCCCTGCTGACATGTGCAGTGTGTGCAGTGGCACGCACAGATAACCCTGGTCCACCTTGGGGGTTGGTGGTGGTGGTGGTGTCCATGGCCCCAGGTTGGTCCAGGGTCCCTGTGCTGGTGTTGCTCCTTGTTCTGTCCATGTCGGCAGGGATGGTATTCGTGGTGACAGTCGTTGGAGGGGTGGGTGCAGGGGTGCAGCTGGTGGTCCTGCTGGTGCTGCATGTTGACTTGCACCGGATGTGCCAGGTTGTTCTTCATCGTCCGAGGAGGACAGAGGCTGTACGACGCCAGTGAGCTCGGCATCCTCTTGAGCCTGGGACTGGGACTCCTCAGCGTCTGCTGCTGTGTCCCCATCATCACCTGTTTTTGGGAGACACAAACAATGTATGTTATGTTTCTGCAGGCATCAATGGTTGACACACATGACAGTTGTGACTGTGCCTTTGGGTGCGGGCCTGTACATTGCATTGTCCTAAGTCGTCACAGTCAGGGGTTGATATTGGTGTGGCACATTGTCCTGCATTATTTGGGCATTTCTATGTATTTTCTGGGGTGTGAACATGGTCTGCATTGGTTGTGTTTGGTTGACAGCCGGCCCTCCTTCCCACCCACCCAGCCAGTCAGTTATCCCACCATGGAACGTGCTTGCGTTGCAGGGAGTGTAAGTTGTCTCTCAGGATGTCAGTCAGTGGTGTCCTGCTGTTTGTTGGTGCACAGTTGCCAGCAGGGCTTGTGCTCCCCACAGCAGTAGCCAGTGTCAGCCATCTTGTGAGTCCTTCTCCACTTCCTGTGATGTGAGCATGGTTCAGGGTGGTGTTGATGGGACAGTTGTGGGGGTGAGCTATGTCTGTGACTGCGACTCCCATCATGCTATTGCCTCCACCCCACTTGCCAGCATTCCCATACTTACTTGGTTTTGTGGGGAGTTCAGTGTGTGTGGGTGTGAGAGCAATGGCAAGATGGCTGACAGTGGTGTCCTGCTGTTGGTTGGTGTGCAGTACCCAGCATGCCCTTGTGCTCCCCACGACACAGCAACAGTGTCAGACATCTTTGATGGGCCTTTCCACTCTCTGTGGGATGTGCATGCGTGAGTGTGAGCTTGCTGGGCCATGTGGTGGGGGATGTAGAGCTGTGACTACGACTCCCATCATGCTCTTGCCTCCTCCCCCTTCCCAGCATGCCCATGCTTCCTTCCTTTTGACTCTGCTTCCCTGTGGGGTGGGCTGGCTGTGCTGACAGGATGGCTGGGAGTGTTGTCCTGGCAGTTGTTTGGCTAGAGGTCCCAAGAGTGTCCCTGTGCTTCACCCAACATAACCCAGGGTGGTGGTTCTTTGTGGGATCTTGTGTTAGGATGGGGGGCATTGCATTCTACCAGGTGGGTTCTGTGGAGTTTGTGTTGGGGTGTGTGTGAGGGGAGGTGCTTGTGACTATGGTCAGTGCTGCAAGTCCCCCTTCCCACCCACCCAGCTAGCCAGATATCCCACCATGGAACGTGCTTGCATTGCAGGGAGTGGAAGTTGTCTCTCAGGATGTCAGTCAGTGGTGTCCTGCTGTTTGTTGGTGCACAGTTGCCAGCAGGGCCTTGTGCTCCCCACAGCAGTAGCCAGTGTCAGCCATCTTGTGAGTCCTTCTCCACTTCCTGTGATGTGAGCATGGTTCAGGGTGGTGTTGATGGGACAGTTGTGGGGGTGACCAATATCAGTGACTACGACTCCCATCATGCTATTGCCTCCACCCCCTTCCCAGCATGCACATGCTTCCTTCCTTTTGACTCTGCTTCCCTGTGGGGTGGGCTGGCTGTGCTGACAGGATGGCTGGGAGTGTTGTCCTGGCAGTTGTTTGGCTAGAGGTCCCAAGAGTGTCCCTGTGCTTCACACAACATAACCCAGGGTGGTGGTTCTTTGTGGGATCTTGTGTTAGGATGGGGGGCATTGCATTCTACCAGGTGGGTTCTGTGGAGTTTGTGTTGGGGTGTGTGTGAGGGAGGTGCTTGTGACTATGGTCAGTGCTGCAAGTCCCCCTTCCCACCCACCCAGCTAGCCAGATATCCCACCATGGAACGTGCTTGCATTGCAGGGAGTGGAAGTTGTCTCTCAGGATGTCAGTCAGTGGTGTCCTGCTGTTTGTTGGTGCACAGTTGCCAGCAGGGCCTTGTGCTCCCCACAGCAGTAGCCAGTGTCAGCCATCTTGTGAGTCCTTCTCCACTTCCTGTGATGTGAGCATGGTTCAGGGTGGTGTTGATGGGACAGTTGTGGGGGTGACCAATATCAGTGACTACAACTCCCATCATGCTATTGCCTCCACCCCCTTCCCAGCATGCCCATGCTTCCTTCCTTTTGACTCTGCTTCCCTGTGGGGTGGGCTGGCTGTGCTGACAGGATGGCTGGGAGTGTTGTCCTGGCAGTTGTTTGGCTAGAGGTCCCAAGAGTGTCCCTGTGCTTCACACAACATAACCCAGGGTGGTGGTTCTTTGTGGGATCTTGTGTTAGGATGGAGGGCATTGCATTCTACCAGGTGGGTTCTGTGGAGTTTGTGTTGGGGTGTGTGTGAGGGGAGGTGCTTGTGACTATGGTCAGTGCTGCAAGTCCCCCTTCCCACCCACCCAGCTGCCAGATATCCCACCATGGAACGTGCTTGCATTGCAGGGAGTGGAAGTTGTCTCTCAGGATGTCAGTCAGTGGTGTCCTGCTGTTTGTTGGTGCACAGTTGCCAGCAGGGCCTTGTGCTCCCCACAGCAGTAGCCAGTGTCAGCCATCTTGTGAGTCCTTCTCCACTTCCTGTGATGTGAGCATGGTTCAGGGTGGTGTTGATGGGACAGTTGTGGGGGTGACCAATATCAGTGACTACGACTCCCATCATGCTATTGCCTCCACCCCCTTCCCAGCATGCACATGCTTCCTTCCTTTGACTCTGCTTCCCTGTGGGGTGGGCTGGCTGTGCTGACAGGATGGCTGGGAGTGTTGTCCTGGCAGTTGTTTGGCTAGAGGTCCCAAGAGTGTCCCTGTGCTTCACACAACATAACCCAGGGTGGTGGTTCTTTGTGGGATCTTGTGTTAGGATGGGGGGCATTGCATTCTACCAGGTGGGTTCTGTGGAGTTTGTGTTGGGGTGTGTGTGAGGAGAGGTGCTTGTGACTATGGTCAGTGCTGCAAGTCCCCCTTCCCACCCACCCAGCTAGCCAGATATCCCACCATGGAACGTGCTTGCATTGCAGGGAGTGGAAGTTGTCTCTCAGGATGTCAGTCAGTGGTGTCCTGCTGTTTGTTGGTGCACAGTTGCCAGCAGGGCCTTGTGCTCCCCACAGCAGTAGCCAGTGTCAGCCATCTTGTGAGTCCTTCTCCACTTCCTGTGATGTGAGCATGGTTCAGGGTGGTGTTGATGGGACAGTTGTGGGGGTGACCAATATCAGTGACTACGACTCCCATCATGCTATTGCCTCCACCCCCTTCCCAGCATGCCCATGCTTCCTTCCTTTTGACTCTGCTTCCCTGTGGGGTGGGCTGGCTGTGCTGACAGGATGGCTGGGAGTGTTGTCCTGGCAGTTGTTTGGCTAGAGGTCCCAAGAGTGTCCCTGTGCTTCACACAACATAACCCAGGGTGGTGGTTCTTTGTGGGATCTTGTGTTAGGATGGGGGGCATTGCATTCTACCAGGTGGGTTCTGTGGAGTTTGTGTTGGGGTGTGTGTGAGGGGAGGTGCTTGTGACTATGGTCAGTGCTGCAAGTCCTCCTTCCCACCCACCCAGCTAGCCAGATATCCCACCATGGAACGTGCTTGCATTGCAGGGAGTGGAAGTTGTCTCTCAGGATGTCAGTCAGTGGTGTCCTGCTGTTTGTTGGTGCACAGTTGCCAGCAGGGCCTTGTGCTCCCCACAGCAGTAGCCAGTGTCAGCCATCTTGTGAGTCCTTCTCCACTTCCTGTGATGTGAGCATGGTTCAGGGTGGTGTTGATGGGACAGTTGTGGGGGGGCAATATGTGTGACTGCGACTCCCATGATGCTATTGGCTACAATGACTTGGCCAGCATACACAGGATTCCTTCCTTTGAGTGGTCTTCACTGTGTGTTGGTGTTGTTGTGGTGGCTACATGTGGGGATGTGTTTGTTAGTTCTATTTGTGCCACTGCCTAGCTGTAGTTGTAGTTGTGTTTGTACATGTGTTGGCACAGTTGGATGTGACTTTTTTGATGGCATGTGTTGTGTTTATCTGACTGACATACACATTTTGGGATGATTCTGTTCTGGTTGCTGTGTAATTGCTATGAGTGCATGATTTGACTCTCCCCTTGACAGTGATGTGTGTGTGTATTGTGGCAGAATATTGTGTACATTTGTTGTGTACTCACCAGGCTCTGGGATGTCCTCTAGTCCATATACGCTCACTGGCGGAAGGATGGCCCGCACCTTCTCCTCCCAGGGCCTGAGGTATATTGGCTTGGCAGGAGGGCCACTGCCGGTGTGTTGGCTGTTGATGTAGTCTTTCTTCAGCAGGTCCCGTACCCTCCTGCGCACGTCATACCACCTGTTCTGGATGTCGGTCTTTGTGCGCCGACATGGTGATTGTGCGTTCACCCTGTTGATGATCCTCTCCCACATCTTGGTTTTCTGGGAGATGGGGGTCTGTTGGACCAGTGTGCCAAACAGCTGTGGCTCTACCCTAAGGATCTCGTCTACCATGACTTCCAATTCACTATCTAGGAACTTGGGATTCTTCTTGGGGGGCATGGTGATGGGTGGTGATGGTGAGTGATGTGTGTGTTGGTGTGCAGGTGAGGGTGTGTGAGTGTGTGTTTTGCTGGGTGTATGTGAGGTAGGTATTTGTTGGTGTGCTGATGGTGTGTGGCTTGTGTGAGGGATGAGCTGTGGGTGTGTGGTTGCTTTCTCTTGGGTGCTGGCAGTGGAATGGCATTTGCAAAGGCTCATGGTTGTGATTTGTGTCCTTTATATAGGTGGAGTTGTGGGTGTGTCTTTGTTCTCTGTCCCCACCCCACCCAGTATTTATTGGCTTGGTAATTGCTTGTTTGGCCTTTTTTTGGGTGTTTTTTCCTTTGTGCTGTTTGTGTATGTTGGAAACGTTCTTGTGACCGAGTCGGACCCTGCATTTGTCTCGTACGGTGGTCTCCGTTTCGTTCGCGCTGTGTTTGTGCAGTTTTCTATGCTGCGTACGCGTCGGTCGCGGTGTTTTGTCTTGCTTCGGCTCGGTTTTGTATGCGTGTCGGTCGTACGGCTTGTCCTCCGTCCGACTCGCTCGTGGTTTTCGCGCCTTGCATCGTACTTTGCTGTTTGGAGTTCGCGTGTACGTTTCGGTCGGATTTGTTCCGGGTGCGTGTCGGTCGGTTCGATTCGCGTGTTTTTCCGGCCGGATTGCTGTTTTCCGTGCGGCTCGGTCGGTCGACTTGGTTTCGGTACGTGTCGGTCGGAGTTTTCACGCCTTGCATCGTACTTGGCGTGTCGGGCGCCACGGGTACGTGTCGGTCGGTATTATTTCCGGATCCGAGTCGGTCGGTGCTTTTTCCGGCCCGAATTGGAATCGACCCCAAAGTGTTCACTAGGTTTTTCCAGAAGGAAGCAAAGTGGTATTTTATGTCCATTGCAGGTGATGTTGCAAAGGAGTCACTAGAGTAATTTGAAGTTTTAAAGTTAGCAATGGTACGGATCATACCAACCTGAGATAGCTCATTAAAATACAGCCATTTGGCCAAGGATTTTAAGTTCCTTACATTTTACTTCAATGCCAGTGACAGGGAAGGGGCGGACCTGTACCTTTTTTTACAATGTCAAGTAAGTCTTGGAGGAAATTTTAGGCCGAGTCAGTCTGGCTTTGATGAAAGAGACTATGGCCCATATATACTAACGCGTATTCCCAAATACAGGGAATGGGAAAAACGCTTTGACACGCTTATGTTCTTGTGATAAAGTATGATGTCTGAAAAAGCCCCCTTAAGGGCAAAGCGAAAATATTTAGGATAATTAGCTTGGTTTCACACTATTTTGGTGTTGGCCTTGCCCTTATGAATGAGTGTTGGGCAAGTCCACCGAGCAAAAACACAAACTCCAGATTTATAAAATCAATATGCTTTGTATTTATTACAATATTAAATTTATTAAATATTACAATATTTATTCGCAGAGTGATGCAAGTGCATCAAACAAGATATAGTATGGAATATGAGTGGCTACAATTTAATTTAGAAAAGCTCCAACATTCCCATTAAAATTAAAATGTAGGTGCTTTTTTGTATTTGTTAATTAATTATTTGTGTATTTGCTCGATGAAGGCTTGTTTCTGTATTTTTTGTGTATTTGTTTACGGTTCAAATGATCGAAAATTCTTAGGCCGGGGTCTTTCAGTAATGGCTCGATGGGGGTCCTCGGAATACAGTAATGATTCAGTGTGGGTCCCTGAATTCCACTAGTGATTAAGTGGGGGTCCAAGGAGGTCAGAGGTTGAGAACAACTAGCTTAGAGCAAAAGAGAGACTAACATGGTGAAAACCGATGGAAAACTGGCAAAAACAAATTTCTCCTTATCGGTCTATTTTTCCTTCTAAGGTTAAATCTGACACAAAAACTTGTTGCTGTTGTTTGTTTTTGTCTCCAGTTGTGCATAGACCAGTGGGAAGCGCACACAAAATATACACATACATAGGTATAAGTTTCTCATAAGGCCAAGGAAGAGTGATACTGGTGGATATACTTTGTATGTAGAGGCAGCAGAAATTCATGGATTCAAGAGCATCCTTAGCTGTTCTGATGCCCTTAAGATGAATCAGAATGCTATTGCATTGCTGTCACTTAATAACAAAATAATAATTATTATTATTATCATAATTATAATTATAATTATTATAATTATTATTATTATTATTGTTATCATTAGTATTATTATTATTGTTATTATTGTTGTTATTATTATTATTATTATTATTATTATTATTATTATTATTATTATTATTATCATTATTATTATTAATAACAATAATAATGATATATAGCAGTACAGCCCACAACAGAAGGCTATGCCTTTTGTTAAAGGATTTCTACCCAAGTTAGATGTCTGAGCCCCATAATGGAGCCCTTTCTTCACCCAGACATTCAGGGGCGAAGTTGCACATGCTTCAGCAGTGCTCTCTACTTTTCCACAGCACACTATTGAAACATTGGGAGCTGCAAGCCACAGAATACCCTCTTTGCAAGTCTGCAATGTTAAACAAAATGGCCAGCAAAGGGAGCATTCTGATTGGCTGGTCACTTCCAAGCGTTCTACTCAGGAAGCTAATAATTAAAATTACATTTGGATAAAATCACCCTTCTTGAAAATGCCTGCATCTACCTACAATCCATTTTATAGAGTATCCATTCCTAGCTATTAAACATTTCCATTTCTCAATCTAAACACAATCATTCTGTTTCAGTTTAATTAATTTGATAATATTACTTAAATATTTTGAAAGGGTTAGACTTAGATTAAATGAGTTGATTTGCAAATTAAGGACTTGATTACGAGTCCTGCAGTTTTGGTGCAATATTAACACATCAAATAAATAACGATACACTAGGATTATTATTTATCTGAATGCACTAAGTATTTGCATGATTTCTATTGAAAATGTGGCAAAACTTGCAGATTTGCTTCTTCAGCACTGAAATTCACGAGCTGATATTTACTGGACCTTTTTGCCTAGTAAATCTAATTAGATTTGGCCTGCAGAAATTTGGTGTTTCCCCCTAAAATATTGACTCAAAATATTATTTGACCATAATATTCTGGTCAAAATTCCTAATTCCAAACTAATTGTGGATACTAATATCAAAGGCAAACATATAATAAGTTTTACTTTTTTTATAATAATATGGTAATTTGAAATATAGTTGATATAATATAGTGTTGCATTATGCCACTTTATTATACTGTTTTTTTTGTTGTTTTTTTTTAGATTTTTATATAGCGCAAACTAGACCCGAAGGTATCGGGTATCAGAGCGCTTTACATAGCACAAGTTTCGTTACACAAGGACACATTGGGGCCGATTCCGATTCAGGCCGGAAATCTCCCCGACCGAGCCGGACCCGGAGAGATTTCCGACCGAATCGGACTCTAGCAGTCCGACTGAACGAGTACGATGCGTTCGCATGCAATCGGACTCGATTCGGTCGGACTCCCATTGAAGTCAATGGGAGCCGGTCGTACAACGCGTACGCGGGCTCCCATTGACTCAATGGGTGCGAGGCGAACAAGGGCGCCCCCTACAGCGGGTACGCGTCGAAGCGACTCGCGCCGTACATGCACAGGGAGGGGGGACCCATGGGTCCCCACTGTGTGCGACTCGCGCAGCTACGCGTACAGGGGGGTCCGACACGGACCCCCAAAGTGCGGCTCCGACTGCTCTTTGGAGCCGGACTGTGCGAGTCGGTCGGACTGCTCGAGGCGCGCATCGTACTTACCCGGCCGGGGAACGTCTCCATTGCGCGGTGCGAGTCGTGTCCGTGCGAGTCGGTCGGAGCGGTTGGGTCCCGCGAATGAGTCGGTCGGCGATTTCGGGAGCGCTGGCATCGTACTCGCTCGCCCGGACGCACGTTCGAATCGGTCGGGAAAGAGGACTTCGAATCGGATCCGGTAAAGCCGAATCCGATTCGGTGCCCTACCGGCCGAGATCGGAATCGGCCCCATTATGTTTTTATTTCATTATTTATGCAATTGTTAGTTTTATTCTTAAATATTTTTAAATGATATTATAGTAATTTATTATTTTTTGCAGGTTTTTGGTTTATTGGGAAATTAAGTGATTAGTGTTTTTGTAATTATATGTTATTTAAATATAATTGATTAATATAAGTTTTATTTGTTTAGATGTTTAATACAGTATTAAATTCTTTTCAATATATTTTAATTTCGGATGCTGGGTTTTTTGAGGATTTGGTGGGTAATAAATAAATTAAATAAATTTAAAATATATGAAAAGTGATTTCTGTATTAACTGTTATTTTTTACATATATATATATGTGTGTGTGTATGTATAGTTAAATATTTTTAGTTCTTATATGTGTCTGTAAATTATTATTTAATGTTCTTTTTTGATATGCTTGTGTAATAGGGTTTGGCTGGCTATTAATATTTTTAAAGTTTATGTTTATTATTGTTACCAGTTTAATGTTTTAATTAATTTATTAAATACATTGATTTAATAATTTAAAAATATAATATTAGATTTTCCTTTATAAGTTTATTATTTTAATTTATTTTGTTTGTTTATGTGTTTGGGTATGTGGGCTATATTGGGGGAATGATAGTTTTTCCATTTAGAAAGTTAACTTATAATTGAATAGACATTACCATATTTTTATAAGAACATATTTTAGTATTTTTCTTTCATGTTTGTGTGTTATGTTGGGGATTGAGGAATACTGTTTATTTTATTTATTAGATATTTGGCAAAACAATCTTTCTTCTAATTTTGCTATGCGTTTTTTTAGAAACATTATTTTTAAATGATAACATATTCACATTATTCAGGAAATATTTATCTACATTTATGAATTCATTTTTAGTGTTTACTAATTCCATTTGTGTGTGTGTTGTATTTTCAGCCCCCGTGCATGCACTTTCCCCAATGTTTGCTAGACCAGAGTAGAAAAATAAACCTGGTCCCTAACTTTAAGGACTCAATTTCCTGAACTCTCATTGCCCAACAATTGCTGTTTATTAACAAACAAAAGGCATCTACTTATTGCTGGGTTCCCATTTAATTTGGCCATTGTACCAAAAATATCAGGTCAAATATTTTAGCTGACACATTTTATGAGATTAGACCTAACTCAATCAGTCAAAATAACTTTATTTCGGCTCGAGGAACCATAAAAGTTCACAGTATTAAAATTTTTACAATTCATAAAACTTCGACAAAGAAAAATTAAAAACAACATATTTCTCCCCTTGTAAAAAGACAGCATGATTAGCGATATAATTCCCTGGCAATCTTCTGCAAATTTTACTCGTATCGCTTTCTGATCGCAACAGAACCCCTAATAACATTTTCTACCGCAATACAGATATCAATGGAAGCCAATAAGTGCAAATAATTGAAACCATTGCTAAACGAACATGGGCAAAGTTTTCTCAATAATGGAAGCAAAAATGTGGTTCTCACTGACTTATAAAGTGTGTAAAATAACACAAAGTGCAATATTCATTGCTTAAATGAATTATCACAAGGGCAAGGCGTAAGATTGTCCGACCATCCTCCTTGACGAGGGAACGCTACCAAAAAGTGCACAGTGCATAGCCGAAACCTAGTGAGATTAAATCTGGTCTGGGGATTTGTAGAAAAAGTTAAGTAAATTTGTGGAGAGGCCAAAACTGGGTGAAAAACTCCTGAATGACCTCGGTGGTGACAATTACGGATGTTGCCCCTAGTAAGGAACGCCTGTATAATAACGTCCTTGGCATTTGGGGGAATTCTTTGGGGCTTTCAGAAAAGTACCCTAGACCTAACTCTAGGAACTTATCTCTCAGAAAATGAAACTAGGGAATCTTTATAGCACTGTGCATGTTGAGACTGTCCTTAATGATAACTCTTGGGTCAATTCTGCTTGGCAGAGTGATGTGGAAGCGCTTTTTGGTACCGACAATAATCTTTTGATAAAATTGTTTTCTACTTGTTGGAGCTTTTGGCATCTATTATACCCCCATACTCCTGCCCCATATGTGGCGATAGGGAAGCATTTAGCTCTGTAGAGAGTTAATAGTTCTTTCACTGGTTTTTGCCCCAACTTACATACAAACCGAAAAAGCGCATCCGCAGCCCTGCTTGTCTGCTGTGCTGTAACGGTCAAAAGAGGATCCCACGTCATCTGAGTATTAAATAAGTTACCCAAGTATGAGAAATTACTAACTTTTTCTATCACCTTTCCCTGAACAACAAACGTTTTCATTTTTGTGGTCCTTGGGCCACATACCATGATATATGATTTATTAAAATTAACTTTGAAATCAAGGGATGTCATAAATTCTGTAAAAACGTCTAGGGATTTCTGCAGACTCATAGCTGTCCTTGCCAATAACACTGTGTCATCTGTATATGAGAGCAGAGGGACAACATTCTTACCAATTCAGGGGAAATCAAGCTCCCTTTTTAATAAAAAGGCCTACACCCCATTTGTATAAACAAGAAATAAAAATGGGGCAAAAATGCAACCTTGGCAAACCCCTCTGTGGAAATAATGGAATGTGTTTTTCCCCCTTACTGCCATACCTTACATTGACTGAAGTATTTGTATGAAGCCTACGGAGAAGGGTTACTAATGCTTTCTCGACACCCATGTCTTCCATCATGGCCCACAAAAGACCTCACTCAAATTGTAGCCCATGAATAACTACTTCTATACTTAGGCTACAGCTTTTTTCACAATGTGACTTGACTGTGGATAAAATAAAACAAGCTATCAGGACCATGATCAACAGTTCATAGAATGCGTTAGCACAACTTTTGCTGGATATACCATTTTACAATGTACCACTGACATTTAACAATACAAATGCACTTAAAGGTCTCAGGCCTTTGTCCAGAATCTTGACATAGGCATATTTTCACTTTGGATGTGTTCACCATCAATTTTCTATCTGTGCAAAAAACGGAGACAAAAGTATGGGTACTTCAATGTACTACAACCATGTTAGTAATGAATTAGGAATGCAACACTCCATTGCTAAAAGATTAGGAGACACTAATTGGAAGAGAACAAGCATGGAGTTAGGTTAAGGTGCATCTAGGATTTGAAGTAGACAAACTGAAAAGAGTAATATGGGAATATCCGTATGCTAGGATATAGGATGTAGAAGTAATAATTAAACCTGAATAAGTAGGTCTACAATAATTATTAACAATTGATTTATTTTATCATTTATTTTTGTAGGTTTAAATAGTGCAAACATTGCCCCAAAAAATCAGAAATATGTGCATACAGAAATGTTCATATAATGCCATTAAAGAATATGATAATGACAGTTCTGTACAATAATAAAGTCTAAATAAATTGGTAATACGGCGGATGGGAAATCAGTCCCTTTTGTTGAATGTGCCACATCCACGCAACACTAGATAGGGCCTTAAGTTTGGAAATTTTGTTTGTTGTCTCTTTTGGAATCTTGAGTGTTCAATGTTTTTTTAGGGCTAAAACATAGAAAATTGATAGCTTGAGGAGTATAAGAAATCTTAGCAGGATAACATAACATTGTTTTTCCAAAGACAATGGGGTGACAGAATACAGTTAAGAGAGCTAACGCACCCCTCTAAGATCCTGGATGGCTAAGGGATATACAAATCATTCAAAAAATCCAAAACATACTGTATTGATGTTTTCATATTTTAAATATTGATGACCAACAGAATTTTGGTGGATTTTCTGGTTGACTTGTGATACATTTTGGACTGGTTTAAGTTAATAGTATATGTTCTTTTAAATTTACTGAAAGCTCATCAGCAAATTGGGTCCCAAATCATATCCATTGGTTTATTGATATCTAATTGTTGAGGTAGAAATGAAGGAGTTATTCAATACATGGAATATAGAGAAAACCAGAGTAGATAAGTCAAGGAGATTAGAAGCTGCCAGTATACATGCCCAAACATCCATATGCAGCAACTGGTTATGTAAGAAATCCTGTAATAACTGGTAAACCACATTTTCCTCCAAGAAATAAGTAAAGGGAAGTATAAATGTGAATTAATTAATAGAATTTGGAATACACTGAAATGTGGATAGGGTGATGTGTTTAGAGAGTTTATTCCATAAAATATTGAAGGAACATAGAGTGATATTAGAAGCACTGTTGCTAATCTTCTTTAAATGCTCCCTTATGATAGTCCAAGGCACTAGAGGATTCAGTCCGAGAGGCTCGCTTTTTCTCCCTATTTACCTCTTTCCTTGGCTGCAACATCACTTGTTTAGGCACCTTCTACCATCTCTATGCAAATGATCCTCAAATCTCTTTTGCATTACCTACTATAACTCCCTTTCTTCAGACACAGATCTTCAACTGCCTTTTAGCCATTCACCACAGGTTGGAGATCTGCTTCCAAAATGGAAATAAGACCCATCCCACCCATTTTCCTTTAGGTATTGCGACCAATATTTCCGTAATGTGATACGCAATCCTTCCATTAGCATTTAAATGTTCATTACAAATAGTGCCACAGCAGCCTGATTTCAGTTGTTCAATTAAAAAAAATATGTTCCGGCATTGATTTTTATATTGCCACAACACCGATCTAATTACCCTGGCAAATTGGGTCCTAAATGTTATTAATTGTTTTATTGATATCTAATTGTTGACGTAGAAATGAAGGAGTTAGTCAATACATTAAAAACAGAGCAAACCAGAGTAGATAAGTCAAGGAGATTAGAAGCTGACAGTATACATGTCCAAATATCCATATGCAGTAACTGGTTATGTAAGAAACCTGTAATAACTGGTAAACCAGATTTTCCTCCAAGAAATAATTAAAGGGAAGTGTGAATGTGAGTTAATTCATGGAATATGGAATACACTGAAATGTGGATAGGGTGATGGGGTTAGAGAGTCTATTCCATACAATATTGAAGGAACATGGAGTGATATTAGATGCACTGTTACTAATCTTCTTTAAATGCTCCGTTATGACAGTTCCAGGCACTAGAGAATTCAGTCCTGGATGCCCTCTTTTTCTTCCTATTTACCTCTTTCCTTGGCTGTAACATCACTTGCTTAGGCACCTACTATCATCTCTATGCAAATGATCCTCAAATCTCTTTTGCATTACCTACTATAACTCCCTTTCTTCAGACACAGATCTTTTACTGCCTTTTAGCCATTCATTACAGGTGGGAGATCTGCTTCCAAAATGGAAATAAGCCCCATCCAACCCATTTTCCTTCAGGTATCATGACCAATATTTGAAAAGGAGGACAGTGAGGAAACTTGTAATATGCTCAGCGGTGCCACTGTGGCACCGCCAGCATATTAGTCTTGCTCAGGATCCTGCGGTAGCAGCGGTCCAGTGGAGGTCCAACCGACATACTTGTAATATGGCAAGTGGACCGCCACCACAGGTTTGGCGGTCCACTCGTAATCACGCCCTAAGTCAGGTTACTGTCATCTAAAAACATAGCTCTGTTATATTCTACTGATGCTGGTCTAAAGGTCATAATTGGCTGCTTCCTAAAGTGCCTCTCTGAAGCCCTGACTTGTTACTTCCTTGTGCTTTATCAACAAAAACATCTAAACTTCCCTATGCTGCAGCTAAGGTCTATTCCTTTCAATTACTACACTGGTGCTCTCTTCCATAGGAAATCACCTCAATCCCTTTTCTTGCACTATTCAAAATTGGACTCACTGAACTTCTCATCCAACATGGCCAGTTTTACCCAGTTGTACTGCAATACTAAGATACCACTGTAATTTAGTATATATGTATAAACGCAAAATTAATGTGTTGTCTTGATATTGTTCAATACTAACAAGCCACCCATTCCCATTGCTGCCCAAATATTCTACAAAATGTTTGTGTCCTAAATTTCCTATTGTATTGTAATTGCATTTATGTAGAGCTTACTACCACTGATGAGGAATTGAAATGCTTTATAGATGATAGAACTTTATCCCTGAACCCAAGGCTAGTGATTACTCAAAAGGTTATCAGTTAGTTATTGTTAATTATTGTTCTTTTTGGGATTAATCTTGTGCTCGCAGGAAACGTCCATGCATTTCTTCTAATTCTTCGTAGAAGATTGAGGGGCTTATTTACAAGTCCCTTGCACCGCTATATGTCACTTTTTCCCATATTAAAAGTGACACACCTGCAGCGCAAGGGGCTTGTAAATAAGTCCCTTAGTTTGTAGGAGGTAGATTAGATCACTAGTGTGAGTTCCTGTAAATGAAAGTTCAGATGAATATATAGGCTAGAAGGTATTACATATTGTTCGATTACAAGGAATGGTTTCAAATAAGGAGAACTTGTTATTTGTGAGAAGAAGGATGGCCAGTTTGCAGAAATATAGGAAAGAGTGAGGCTGAGAGGCATGTGACAGAGTAGGCTACACTTTGAGACAAAGACTGCAGAGGATGGAGCATAAGGTAAGGATCATTTGATAGAAAGAAATGAGAGAGGACAATAAATACATACAGTCAGTTTTCATGCAGGGTGTTAGGAATACAGTGGGAGGAGGGGGGTGTTTAAGATAAGATTCGATCTGGTCATGTTGAAAGTGTTGAGAGAAGGGTTGATGGTTGTCATCTGTGGGGAGCTACTATATGTTTTCACATCATTGGTTATTCAATTTAGCTGTTGATGGTGTTGAACAGTTTGCTCTTTGATGTGCTACATTAACAGCAGAGATTATGTTGATTCATTTCAACTTCATAGTTGGCTCATTCTAAAATGAGGTACTGTGTCACATGGTATGTCTGGATAGCTGGTTCTTTAGGTTTGTCGGGTAAGATTTGGAGCAAAGGACCATCTCTGCGATTTGAATCATTTTAAAGAGATTGAGCTACTTTTGATCTCCCTTGATCCCAGAGGGTCCAGCAGGGTCTTCTGTCTGTAGGCAGAGAAGTCAAAATTTGTGATGGTGCTCATTTTTGTGAATTATATCATATAGATTCTCTGATGTATCACATTTGGGATAACTAGATCCTAATCATTCTTCTGCACTCTAAGTGATTCTCCTAGTCTCTGATCTTTGCAGCTAGGGAATTTCATAGTCTGTCAGCTTTAAAAGAGAGGTTAGTGACACCAACGTTTTATTTCCTGTTAGCAGGAATTATTAAATTCAGTGCCAACCTAGAATATAAGTTCTTTGGTTTGAAGTACTTGGTGATTTTTCATTGTAGAAATTTTGGTCCTTGCATTTATCACTTTGGGCCTGATAATGACTTTTGGCAGTGCAGGAGTGGACGGCATGCCACTGCCATGCACCCGGACTGCCAAGAGTCGCTGCCACCCACCCGTCAGATTACAAGTAATTTTGTGGTCTGGAGGGTGGGCAGTGTGCCGATCCAATGGTGGTGCTGTTTAAAGACTTATTATGAGCCTTAAACAGCACCGCAGCTGGACCACCAGTGCATATTCCTGCACAGAAGGAATTCACCATGTTGTATATTCCTTCCCATGCAGGACCTGGGGGGTGCAAAACTACAGGGGGGCACAACAAGTGCCCCCTTACTTGAACCCCCATGCACAGGGGCAAGAGGGGGCCCTGTAGGGCCCCATTTCTTTCCTCATCGCCAGCAGTTACATGGAGGTAGGACCTCCATGACACCACTGGTGGTGAGGAAAGTTGTAATATGCTTGGCGGTGACTCAGTGGCCCCATAATGTTTCAATATTTCCACTGAACAAGGAGGACATCACACCTTACTGAAAAGGTCTTTTTTTAAATCTTATTCTATGATATACTCTGGCAAGTGTTCCATGTTCTTATCCTAATGAATGAATGTATTAAAAGTTTTGACCCATGTGACTGAATCGCCATGAACTATATATTGTGGAGCTACTGTTAGATGAGTTATCACAGTTCTGCTCTACAACAAGATTCAGCTTGAACACTGTCTGCACAAACACTTTCTTTTGTTCACTTCTCGTCACATACTCACCATTTGTAAACCACACTGGCAGCACATTATTTCACTGACTTATATGATTAATTATGAATGGATCATATTTATTGTATGCTTTTTTAATACTGATTTGCTTGAATATGTATGCTTGTTTTCCGGTGTCACTTTTAGATTTTTTTCTCACTTTATGGATAATTGACATTTGCTGAGCTGATACTCCAACAGACCACACTGTCAGGTTCAGCATCTCCGTCTGACTGCAGCACACATACACCACTGCCAAATCAGCCTACTGAAACTGAAACATCATCACTGCGAAGGACTGGAACACTGCTCTCAACATCCACCAGCCCGAACATAGCAACAGCCTTCACAAAGCCATTAAGAATTTCAACAACTAGATCACCACCTGTGCTGACTCCCTGGCCCTCTTCAATACAGCAATACAACAAGATCCCAACCCCATGCCAGTTGGTAGATGGAGCAACTCAGACTAATGAAACACCATTGAAAACAACTGAAATGCAAATAGAGACTGACCCAGGACAATGGAGACAGGGGCATGTTCAAATCTGCCCAAAGACGCTACCACCAAATGATCCAGACCACCAAACATGCCACTCTGGCAGACCACATCAATGCTAGCACCAACAGAAGCAAAGAAATCTTCACCATTGTGAAAGATTTCACCTCACCATCGGCCTCCTCCAACTCGATCGCCCCTTGCAGGACCTCTGTAACAATCACTCTCAAACCTTCAGCAACAAAATCTAAGCCATTCACAGCAACTTCAGCCTGCAACTGGACTCAGCAGATCTCCAACTGTCTAAAGCTAAACACCGACAGGACCAAAATTGCGATTTTTGGGAAAAGCATATCACTGTGGGACTCCACTTGATGGCCAGCAGAGCTAAGTCTGACACCCACCCCCAGCACTCTTGCCAAGAACCTTAGGATCATCATGAACTGCAAACTCGACATGACCACGTGAGTCAATGCCTTCAGTGCCTCATGCTTCCATACCCTGAAGATGCTGAGGAAGATTTTCAAATATCCTCCAATCTGCACCCTGAAAATGGTCACACATGCACTGGTTACAAGCAACCTGGGCTACGGGAACACCCTCTATGTTGGGATCAACAAACAAACTCACCAGAAGGCTGCAGACCATTCAGAACTCAGCAGTTAGAATCACTCTCAAACTCCCATGCTGTACTTACATCACACCACACCTGAAGGAGCTCCACTGACTGCCCATCCACAAACAAGAACAATTCAAACTCCTCACCCGCACTATCAAGGCACTACATAACACTGGGCCAGCATACCTCAACAATCACATCTGCTTTCATAAACATTCCAGACACCTGCGCACATCCGTACTCCTACATGTGCAAATCCCACAAGTATGGAAAACCAGATCTGGAAATTTAACCTTCTCCTACATCGATCTAAAGCATGGAATGACTTTCATTATATACAAGAGCCTCCTCCTCACTTCTTGAATTCCACAAGGACCTCAAGACCTGGACTTTTGAGTAGTCCTACTGGGTACAAGGTGTGACTAGACTCACACCTGCTCAGCACCAGCATATCCTCCTCTTGGAAACTCCAACTCCATTTTAAACCCAGGTTCCATGTTCAAAGAAGGGTAAGACAAGTTTGAATTTCTTTTATACTCATAGCATAGTAGTATCTGGTTGAAACAAGATTTATGTTAGCAATTCTCTTGCAAAGGCTGATAGAAGATGGCTGGAACACAGCTTTATGAATTTGACAGAGAATGTTTTTGTTAAACCTGGTATCCATGGCGTGGTTCTCCCTGTTTTGTTTGCTTTTGACCTCCTATTTCTTGACTGTGTGCTGCATTTCATTGCTGCTGGTTTTTTAACTCTGGGCACTTTACCACTGCTGATCGGTGCTAAAGTGCAAGTGCTCCCTGTGTAATTTGTGATTATGATTGGTTATCCATGCCATGATTTGCATATTTGGGGCCCGATTCACAGAACTAACTTACGACAAAATCCTAAACTTACTACCATTTTGGTATTCACAGAATGAACTTACTCATTTTGGTATTCACAGAATAAACTTACTCATTTTGGTATTCACAGAAGACACTTACACATTTTGTGTAACTTACACATTTTGTGTAACTTACACATTTTGTGTAACTTACTCATTTTGTGTAACTTACACATTTTGGGCCTGATTCACAGAACTAACTTACGTCAAAACGTAAAGTTAGTACTTTTGGTATTCACAGAATACACTTACTCATTTTGGTATTCACAGAATGAACTTACTCATTTCGGTATTCACAGAGTTAGTAGTCCTAACTTTAGGACTCCTAAATGCCTTCTGTGAATACCGAAAGTCTTAAAGTTAGGATTTTTCTCAGTTTAGAGTAGTAAAGTTAGGAGAGAACTTTACTACTCCTAAACTGAGAAAATCCTAACTTTAAGACTTTTCGGTATTCACAGAAGGCATTTAGGAGTCCTAAAGTTAGGACTACTAACTTCTGTGAATACCGAAATGAGTAAGTTCATTCTGTGAATACCAAAATGAGTAAGTGTATTCTGTGAATACCAAAAGTACTAACTTTACGTTTTTGACGTAAGTTAGTTCTGTGAATCAGGCCCTTTGTGTAACTTACACATTTTGTGTAACTTACACATTTTGTGTAACTTACACATTTTGGTATTCACAGAAGGCACTTACTCATTGATGAGTAAGTGCCTTCTGTGAATACCAAAATGAGTAAGTTAATTCTGTGAATACCAAAATTGTTGTAAGTTCGTTCTGTGAATACCCAAATGTGTAAGTTCATTCTGTGAATACCAAAATTGTTGTAAGTTCATTCTGTGAATACCCAAATGTGTAAGTTCATTCTGTGAATACCAAAATTGTTGTAAGTTCATTCTGTGAATACCCAAATGTGTAAGTTCATTCTGTGAATACCCAAATGTGTAAGTTCATTCTGTGAATACCAAAATTGTTGTAAGTTTAGGATTTTGACGTAAGTTAGTTCTGTGAATCAGGCCCTTGATTTACTGGTAAGTCCCTAGTAAAAGTGCAGTGTGTGTGCCCAGCAAGAGCGGCCCGTGCAGGTAAGAGCGGTCGGGCGGGGTGGGGGGAAGTCAACATACGACGATGAGGTGAAGTTAAATAAAAAAAGCTGCCTTATAACATCTTACTAGTGTAACTTTTAATTTTGAAGAGATAGAGATTTGGAGTTTGGGTTCCCTGAACTCAGGATTTAAAAACATAACTTTCTGTGAAGGTGTTTTTTAATTTGTGTGTTTGAAAATGCCACATGCACTTTCTTGCTTTACCATCCCGTGCCTCTGCCTGCCTGTGGAATTCACATCTGGTTTAGAATGACAGTTGGGCTGTTTGTCCATTCACTCTAGACAGTCACACAAAGGGAGCTGAGGTATGCCCTGCATATCCTGATAGCCCATCACCAGGCTGATGGACCTTCCTGAGCTAGAATGGTGGGAGGAGTTGTCACTGAGAGCTGAATAGAGTTGTGCCTGTCCTCACACAAAGCTCTCTCCACTCCCCTGTAGTGTGTTTGGAGCCAGGCCAGGGCAAGGCAGGATATGTGCACTACAAAGACTATCTTTTGAAGTATGACTACTTTAAAGGCAGAGAGGGGTATAAGTATTGGACCTGTAACCCCACATTTTTAGAACACTTCTGGATCAAGAAGAGATTCTGCCAAGAAGACGTGCTGGAGAAGCTGTAGGAGGGGAACTGCCACTCTGCGTGTTGCTGTGTTGTGCTGGCCTGCTGCTGGCTGCTTCTGTCTTGGACAGTGAAAGGACTGAACTTTACTTTCTTATCCTGCCTGTCAATGTTCTCCAAGGGCTTGTGTGTGCTTGCCTCCTGTTAAGAAGTCCCAGGGCCATCAAACACTTCACCTGCAGCCCCATAACTCCTGCTAGGAGTTCTGACCTTCCAAGTGGTGCAAGTTCCAGCTCTGGGCCCTTGGATGTGGCTTTGCTGCAAGAAGAGAAGAAAATCCACGCATTGCCCTCCAATACCTGATTTTCCCACCATAGCAACGCCGTGCAGTTGAAAAACCAACGCACCGCCAATGTGCGGCCGAAGAAACAACGCAACACGTGTCGTGCGGCTGAAAGATCACTGCAGCCTGAGTACTGAGCATCGAGTCTCCGACTTCCGAGATCCCCGCTCTGACTCCGATGGAGGCCCTGCTGTGCAGCTGAAGGAATTGATGCATCACCTGCCCGCCGCTGGGAAAATCGATTCAGCGCTTGTTTCACCGCCATAGCATCAACCCAGCGCACCTGGATTTTCCATGCATCGCACCTGTGTGCCAAGTCTCCAGTGACGCAGCCCCACAGTAAAGAACCGAGGCTGCATGTCTGCAATTCAACACATCACTTCCCCTTGCAGTAAGGAATCAATGCAACACTTCTCCTACGGTGCAGCAGAACTGACACCTCCATTCCCCTGGGACTCAGGAATCAATGCACCACTTGTGTTTTCTGATGCTTCGTTCCTCTGCAGCTCTTTTTCGTCTTGGTTTTTGCTGTATCAAAGGTACTTTGTGCTAAAATCAATGCATTCATAATGTTCTATGGACTGAACTTCCTTAAACCTTTAAAAAGTGATATCTCGGGTTATGTATGTTAGATTTATGTCGTTTTGGTTTAGATAAAGATTGGTTATCATTATAAACTGGTGTGGTGTCCATTTGTAGTGTTTTCACTGTGTTACTGTGTGTTTTATGCACAAATGCTTTACACATTGCCTCTGAGATAAGCCTGACTGCTCATGCCAAGCTACCAAGGGGGTGAGCAGGGGTTATTTGGGTGTGTAACTCCCTTACCCTGCCTAGAATAAGGGTCCCAACTTGGACAGGGTGAAAACCACTGCCAACTAGAGACACCCAGGGGCATATTCACAAGGAGCTATCGCCGAATTAACGGCACTTTATCGCAGCCAAAGTCGTGATAAATTTACCTCCCCATTCACAAGCCGGTGTTAACAGCCCACAGCACCAGTTTACCCGCGATAGCAGCCGCAAAAAACATCGCCACAGAGGACCCCCGCAAATATCGCTAATGAGATGCAGAGTAGGCGTTCCCATGCCAAAAGCCGAGACAACATCACACCTCAACATTCTCAACGACCAGCCACATCGGCGATAAAAACACAAAACTGGTGATAAGGCGCGTTAGTTAGCACCAGGAAATTTACATCTGCTCTCACCTGGTGTAAAGTCGGACGGCAGCCAGCACAGCAAAAGGGAGCACAGCCCAGGGCCACATCCGAAGGGCAACAGATGCCATGGAGCCACTCATCATGCGGCCCGGACACCCAAGAGGGCCACAACACCCACCGCCCCCACCCCAGGACCCCAACCCACACCCGGAACACCCCCCCCCGGACCACCACAGATGCAGGGCAGACAAAGACAGCGGACCCCCAGGAAGCGTACCAGCTGCACAGACCCAACATCTGACAATGTCACCGTCCACTACAGGCTGAAAGTGACAAACATCCTACGCATCCTGACCATCATCGCCTAACAGGCCTACGGCACCAACACAGCGGACAACCAACATCCCACCCCACACAAAGCTGCTTGCTTGGCTGCACCTGTTGGCCCCTGGTACCCCCCAAACAACACCCGCCAGAGTCGGAGGAGTCTCACAGCCAGCCACATCCAAGTCCCCCACACCTGTCCTGGACATCACCATCGCCCTGGTACCCCAGTCCCCATACGTACAACACAATGCGCAGGATCCGCTGGAGACCAAGCAAGGACCATACGCCCAAGTAGGATGCACGCACGTGTTGGGGGCAATACACAGCACACATGTACCACCTGTGCCCCCTGGTGACACAGCACACAATCACCGCAACAGGAAGCACACGTCTCACATCAATGTGCAGGCAACAACAGAACACCGTGGAACCCCTAACAATGTTGCCTTCAAATACACAGCCAGTGTGCATGATACCTTCATCCTCCGACAGTCCATCATCAACCAGCGTTCCCAGGATGGCAACAAGGGAAATGCACAGCCCCTTGGCAATATCCAAATGAACACCCCACACACCTCAACTCCACAACCATGCAACTCAAAACTCTGGCAATGCACAAGTCACAAAATCACATACAACAGGCTCAACAACATGCTCACCCACCAGACACGACAGAATAACTTACAATGTTCACATGGGCAAGCCCTGAACATGAGCCAGCAACGGCATGGCACCTCAGCCACATAATAGCCGAATGTGGGGAGAGGTGGCAACCAGGCATGTGTGAAGGATGCAGTAGAACCATGATTGGGAAAGTACACAATGCCAAGAGTGGCGGAGATGTGCTGGACACACCACAGTATGCAGAACACACCCATATCCATGGCGACATACACCGCTGGCGTATGGAGTGTAGTGGACAGTGGACGCCACCATGTCACCGCAGCCAGTGGGGGACCTCGCGGAAATGTTGCCTGTTACGCCCCCCCCGGGCGTCACCGGAGTGGGATGGCCCGGCGTACGCCACGCCAGCGTAGGGGTGTGAATAAAAAGCACGTAGGCCTGGTCGTGGTCCTCTTCTGGAAAGACCCACGTCTCTGCCAGGGCGACGCCTCCCACCCCGCCACGAGGCCGACGCCATCCTCATGAGCGGAGTTGCCTGCGATGCTGTGAGCCTGCCGGACCCTGGCACGCTGGACCACGAACCCGTCAGGCCCGCCCCTGCGCAGACAGGCCACACTGATCACCTGCCGACACCGGCGTGTGTCAAGGAGGGCTCACCACGTGCCGGCGCAAGCTCCAAGCCCGAGTCCTGCGACCTTGGCAGCCACCTCAGACCATCACGGCCTCCACGACACAAGCCCGCTTTATTCCTTTTTCGTTGACGTACTCTACTGCCGCCTTCGGCCTACTCTTCGGACCAGTAGGTCCCATATGTGAAACTGTGTCCTGAGTCATGAATGGCAGTGACCCCAAATCCGGGCCAGCGGCCACAGCACCAGACCCCCCCGATCAGTGAGGCATAGTTCCATATGGGCATCTTGTGACACGTGGTGCCACTAACCCTGTTCAACGCCAGCCGGCAACACGTGGATGAGGGACCAGGACTACCCTGCGGACCAGTAGGTCACACATCCAGCACCTAGTCGCAAAGCATGAATGGCAGAGTCCACACCAGTTGTCGCACGGAGAGGTGTAAGAGGAAGATGCGGCTCAGTCCGGACGAATGCCGGGTCACATACACGGAGGTGACCGAACACGTGGGGTCACTGAACCTGAACTACGCAGGCCGGTGGGGCCATCCAACCTATGCCGGCGACACTCGGTGAATGGGCCTTGATGACCGCTGCCTCAGGCCTACACCACGGTCAGGTAGGTCACACATTTGGAACTGAGTCTTGATTACACCATGGCAGTGAACATTATTTAAGGCAGAGAACAATTCACTATACACCCTTCGATGTGGTGGCAACAAGTCTGTGCATGGCATCACAACCACATGTGTCTGTGGGCCACTGCTGACCGCTGCCTCCTGCCTACACTGCGGTCCAGTAGGTCACAGAGTCTTGATTTGGCAATGTTGGAGTTCACATATGTGTACCGGCATCATCGCAGACTGCATCCCCTCTCAGCACCTGTGCCACTAAGTGTGTTCCCCGACATTCATGGACACTCACTGGTCGTACATTGGTGGTGTTTGAGTCTATGGAATAGGGGCTAGTTTTCATCCTTATGTAGCTGATACCGAATTGTTGGTGACATCGAGTGTTGCGCTTTCCACTCCTCCATTTGCTGCTTCCAGATAACATCAGGCCTTCCGCATCATGCCCTGGAGGACACCTTCCACTGTCCCCCGCAACCCTCCGCAACATACACCTCGGACATTGATGGGGACCCGCTCAGGTCGCATGGCCCATCTGACTGCACCGCAAGTCACCGTCCCGTGGCTGGGTGCCTGTGCCGCCGCAGTGCATCCGGGGCCACTAACTCTGTGCTGCTCAGGCCTGGGACCCCTTCTTCTGAGACATAGAATGGCCTCTGTAGCGATGGTCCTGGGCTCATCAACGCCATGTGTCTGTGGCCCTGTGCTGTCCGCAGCCTCTGGCCTCAACTGCAGGCCACCAGGGCCCACACATAGCATCGAGTCTTGACCGTCCCAGACGTCGCATCACCGCAGGAGGCACACGCCACCACCGCAAGGACCACCTCCAACCGCCATCTGCCAGAGTCGAAACGGTGGTCCTGACAGACCTTCGGAGTTGCTCAGACCTGTCTTGGATGCCATCATTGGCCTGATTCCCTGCTCAGCACTCCAGGTGCCAGTGGCTCAGTGCACCACAAGCCATTGTCCGTTACTGATTGAGTTTTGTGCTGTTGTGAGGTTGCGCAGCAATGTCACCTCATGTAGTGGGGAAGACCTGGGACTATGATGAGGAAGATGTGTCAAGTGTGCGGACGGGAGAAGGCACAGACAATGGAAGGGCAGGAGGCAACAGCCCCAAGGCAGGAATGCAGACTGGTGGTGGTAGTCAAGCTACACACCCGGATCTATTACTGGGTATTGCGCTGTGGACTGCGGACGCAACTGTCACCTCGGGCAGTGTGGGAGACCTGGGACATTGATGAGGAAGTTGATGCAGGTGTAACACACCCCACTGTATCTGCATCAGGACTAACCCGAAGGGACACAATCCTAGCAATTTCTTCACATGAGCGCGCTCTTCTCTAGTGCCCCTACCTCAGTGCACTGCAACTCACGGAACCTCCTGACTGAATATTGGGTGACCTCTGTCCTTACTCCGGATCCCTCCATGTTGCTCTGCAGTTGACTCTGTTATGCTGGTGTTTTCTGTTTCCATTACACTGGTGTCCACTGTTCAGGTTGTTGCCAGCACCAAGCACTCCGTGCGGGCTGGCTTATACTCACCCCACACACATCCAGCACAGGCGTCACTGTACATGTGGCCCTGCCAATAAAGGGGCCAGGCGCACGTGCCCGTAGCCAGTTCAACATGATATGTGCATGTGTCCCTGTGGTCTTGTTGTATGCATGGGGGCCTGGGCCCTACGACATTACATTGTGATGTGTACAGCGGACGCAGACATGTCACCGCAGGCAGCGGGCTAGAATCTGGACATGTAGCTTTGTCGTCACCCACTCAATTCGTAAGGGGAGTGGACTGTGCCATTGTACGCAGAGCCAACATGGGTGTGTGACTGATATGTGCGTGCCCCTGGGCGTGGTTCTGTACTGGGTATGTGTTATGTTATGTTATGTTAAGGATATTTATTGAGCGCTCGATTACCCGAGGGTGTCCTGGCGCTAGTTACCACTCCGTCGGCCAAAGCAAGAACAGGCAGATTATTTATCAAACAGCCACGTCTTCAGGCCCCTCCTGAAGACCAGCAGGTCTGTTGTATTTCTGAGATGGACTGGAAGATCATTCCAGGCCCTGGCTGCCCCCACAATAAAGCCTCGGTCGCCCCTCCTCGCCCTTCTTGTGGCTGGGACTTTGACCAGCCTGGCCCCAGATGACCGTAAGTTTCTGTTTGGTAAATACCACTTGAACTGTTGTTGTAGGTAAGCTGCTCCTCTTCCCTGAAGTGCTTTGAAAACCGTGCACAGGGATTTAAAATGCACACGGTTCCTCACCGGGAGCCAATGTAGTTTTCTGATTTCGTTGGAAATTGGGGCAAACTTAGGGGTACCCGTAAGTAGCCTTGCAGCGGCATTCTGAAGCCTCTGTAATTTGTTCATAGAGCATTCCATAATGTTAAGGTAGAGGCTATTGCAGTAATTAAGCCTTTACAGGACAAGCGCGGAGACCACCGTTTGCCTTCTGTCAAGTGGTAGAAAGGGTAATATTTTTTTTACTGTTCTGATTACATGCACTGTGGAAGAGGCAACGGCATTGACTTGGTCCCCAAAGTTCAGATTCTCATCAACTATCACTCCCAAGTTTTTTGCCTTCTTCACAGGAGCAGGGAGGGGACCCATAGATGATGGCCACCAGATCGGAGTCCAGAAGTTGACATCATTTCCGAATAGCACCACTGCCGTCTTCCCTACATTCAATTTGAGGCAGTTTTCTTCCATCCAACTGCCCACCGATTTCATGCAGAGTTGGAAGCGGCTATCTATGCCCGTCTCCTGACCTGGGAGCAGGGACACCACAATTTGGGTGTCGTCCGCATAGGAGGTGAGCTCGAACCCAAACGTCCTAATGATGGGCCCAAGCGAAGAGACATAAACATTGAATAATGTGGGGCTCAACGATGAGCCTTGAGGGACCCCACAAGGTAAAATGAAGGGTTTAGATTTGAAATCCCCCAAGGATACAGTTTGTACTCTCCCTGTCAAAAATGACTGAATAAGTTTCCAGGCCTTCCCTTGAACCCCAATCGCCCTTAACCGGTCCATCAGAAGATCATGATGGACCGTATCGAAGACCGCAGAGAGATCCAGGAGGACCAAGGCGGCTTTGCCCCCCTGATCCACCGCCTTCCTGATCTCATCTGTGGCCTTAATAAGGGCTGATTCTGTGCTGTGTTCCACTCTGAACCCATACTGGGTGGGATCCAAAGCATGAGTCTCGCAAAGAAAGACACTTAGTTGTGTATTCAAAGCCTTTTCTATTATTTTGGCGGGCAAGGGGAGCCTAGAAATTGGGCGAAAGCTGTTAGGGTCCTTGGGATCCAGACTGGGCTTTTTCAGAAGGGGTAAAATCGAGGCCACCTTCCAAACTTTAGGGAAGTGTCCAGTTTCGATCATTGAATTAAAAATGGGCAGAAGTGCAGAGATGACAGGTTCCATAGCTAGTTTGGTCACTTCGGCCGGGCAGGGGTCCTAAGGAGACCCGGACCTTACTGCCAGGAGCAGGTTACGAATATTCTCCGTTGATGGTAGGTCGAACTTATCAAGAGTGCGCAGAGCCCTATCTTCATTGGCTCCAGGCCTCCCAACTTTGCATGGAACTTTAAACACTGAGAAAATGCTCTCCACTTTATTTAAAAAGAAGTCGGCCAGGTCATCACAAAGTTCATGTGCATCTGCATGTGACTCTATGGCAGTGTGGGTCTCCTTTGTGGGGTGTAGGTGGTCCCTGAAGGGTATTGGACACCCACGTATGTGTTCTAGTTCACATTCCACCGGTTCGGCAACGCCCGCACATGTTGGGCCACCTCCTTTTGGCGTTCTGACACCTGGCATTGGGGTGCCATGTGTGGGTCGGTGAAGTGTTGTGAGGCAGACGTGATTGCGGGTGCTTCATGCTGTGTGGTCTGTTGCAGGGGCTGGGTTCTTCTCTGAGTAGCTTGCTAGCCCTGGTCCTGGTGGTGGGTTGTGTGGGATGTCCATGGGCTGTTGTAGAGCGTTGGTGTCGAAGGTGTGGTGTTCGTCTCCGGCATCACTGATGGGTTGTCTGTTCTGACCTGCTGGAGGTGTTGTTTGTCCCTCTGCATTGTGAAGGGGAGGTGCATGTTGGCATTGTGTTGGCGCCTTGTTCTTGTTGACATGCAGACTGTGTGACAATGTACATTGTGACTGTTTGGGCGGTGGTGGCTATTTGAGTTGGGACAGTGTACATTTGGCCTACATGGCTGATGTGGGGTTGTAGCCGTAGATATGCATCTCACAGTTCCCTGCTCTGTCCAATGTGATTGTTCTGTTTCTGCGCCTGGGCAGACCCAGTTGTGTCCCCTGTTCTGCAGTGTTGGTGTTGCACTTTGTGCCACATTGTCATGGTATGTGCTGTGATTTCTATGTGTGTGTGCTGCAGTGTGCCATGGGGATGGGGGACATGTCCCTGGGTAATTGTGGGTGTGCAGTGTGCTACACCTCATTGTGCATGTGTGCCATTGTGCCCATCACCCCCTGTCCCCCCAGTCCCTGTTGGATCCTCACCCTGTTGTTGTTGTGTCAGGTCCTCTCGAGCTGTGTCCGTACTCCCTACTCCTTGCACCGTCTACACTGATGACTGTGGCCTGGGTTTCCTCCAGCTCCTCCTGTGGCGCAGGACTGCCACCTCCTGTCCCCGTTGCTGCCTTCCTGTTGGCAGCGGGTTTGTACCTGGTTTAGGTTGTCACGTCCTGCCGGCGCCTCTTGGCCTCCTGGATTGGCCTCCTCGGCACTCGGACTGCATTCCAGGAGGTCTGCTTGTGGGTCAGTTGCTGGTAGTGTTCTGTCACCTCCTTGACGCTGGTCTTGTTTTCCTGCGGTCTGCACCCCGTCTTCCTCTCCCTTTTCTCCTTGGCCTTCTCCGACCCCGTTGTTCCTTGCTGGTGGTCTGTGGGGGTTGTGGTGTTCGCGTTGACCTCTGCGCTGGGTCAGGGTGCATCCATGTTGCTACGTGCTTTGGCTTGTTTCTGGTGTGTAGTTTCTGTGGTTTTTATGGTGCAATTTCTCGCCAGACGCGTGGGATTTGCAGGCCTGTGGCTGCTTTTCGCTACTTTTTGTACCGCGATTGGCCTCATCTCATGAATTCTCACGTTCGCGTTTCGCGTTTCTTCGGCGTGGCGTTGATTTTCACACAGACATTTGACGTGTTATCTGGTGACTATCGCATGCTACCGCCTTGTTGTGAATTCCACGTTGAAACGGGGTTATTTTCCCGAGATAGGCTGCGATATTGAAAGTTGCGTTACGCTACTCTTGCGGTAGTTATCGCACGTTCTTGTGAATATACCCCCCAGTTTCTAACAGCAGATGAGAATATTATCTTCCTGTTTACCGCATCAATAATATTCTTTGCTCATTTTCATTTAGGGGAAAGGTGTACTCTTGATAGGAGTAATTTACCGCGGTGGGAATGGGCCGAGTAAAAGTTGGGGAATAGCCACAAAGTTGTGTATGTGTTTGTCTGTCTGTATGTGTGTATGTGTCCGGGTGCGCACAAACTCTCTATTGTATTCTTGCCCCCCAAACCCCATTCCCTGTGCATAGGAGCAATTTTACTTCCCTTTAATAGTGCATCACTTATTGCGACATTTCGTTGTAATATTATCTAAGCAAATTCACTTTTTTATGAAAATAAGGTGAACGTTTAAGAGTGATGCCAAAAATCTTTAGGTTGAGCTTAAATTTGAGTCTAAATTTTACACAGGGATGATCTGACATATGGACATGGAAACTCCAAAAGATCAGGGAGGGGGCGAAGTATTTGATATTCTTGCTCCAGCATTGTCACTAGTGAGAACATCTGTGAATGTAAAACATGAATTTTCACTTGCAAAGTGATTTGCATGCATAAGTTGAACTTTCATATGCAAATGACCTTCCGAATCAGGTCATACATTTTTCCTTTAGCCAGTCATGGGGAAGAGTAGTTATTTATTACATTTGTGATATAGATTCAGCATTATTCTAAACTAAATTCTATGAAAATTAATTTGGTCAATCACAAGTGATTTCAAAATTGTGCAGCAAAGACAATGTTGCTTGGGGTTTTAGGTCAAAATGATAAGACAATATAAACCATGTAGGCTGTAGACTGGGCCCAGGTTATCAAACCAGAACATTTTATTAATTAACCAAGGTACATCCACTCACCAAGATCTCTACCGCACTTGGGATCATTTGATCTTGAATTGTTCTCATATCAGAACTCCCTTGAATACTATTTACTCATAAATTCACACTGAAACTGAAGAATGTCAGGATCATTCCTACAATTTCAGATAACGTACTCATGAGATGACACAAAATCTATCCCTTCAACTTGGCAAACAGGCTTCAGGGCTGTTAGATATTTTCTTTGTTTTCACTATTAAATGCACCCAATTTAACAGTAAATCATATTAGGAAAGAAATGAAATGCTGCATAACAGCATATGTGCCAGACCAGCTAACCTCCCAAACCTAATTCCAAATATATTTTGATGTGAACCAAACGTGATCCTATATATCATACCTTATTATAAGTAATGAGAATGTAGTTAAAGGGAAGTTATCTGTGTTTTGAAACATAATGTTTACAATTAGATAGAGATACGAGGATTAGCATCTGCTCTATTTGCTTGCACGTGTTAAAAATAGCTGCAACGTGGTATGATTCATTTTTGCTTTATCGATGTATTGGCATTTCAGTCCTCTCTCTTCCTCTCTATCCCGCCCATCCTCCTTGGCCCTTACTCTGCAGTCCAGCTTCAACCTCTCCGTAGCACTTCCTTGTTCCTCATCCTATTTGACTAGCCAGCCTATAATGAGAGCCTGTTATATAACTAGTGGCATACATCTATGGATATGCATCTATTTGTTTGCTTTTGAAAACCATTGTCATGTGAAATTTCTTATCTAATATACTAAAACAGATAAAGAAAATATTAAATGCTAGGGTATTATGACATGGCTGTTATCCTCAGGCAGGAACTGCAACTGGGCACAAGGCAGGTTTTCTCAAGAGGTTCAGGAACCTAAGTTACATTGTTAGGAAATGTATTTGTCTCTCACAATGCTACAACTCTTCATAAACATCTGGAGAAATCCTTGAGAGAGAAAATAAAGTAGCCACTCTATAAACTCCACCCAAAAAGTGCTTCTTGGGAAATGTGAAGCACTCTATGCTAACTTACAAGCTTAAGATTATATTGAAAGGAAATCTTCTTTGGAATATTTAGCTTCTTTGAAAAATGCTGGATGTTGTTTTTTTGTGATTGGTCGCTCTCGATATGGAGGCTCACAATAAATAGAGTTAGCAAAATCATTATTTGCAGAAATTATTAACAGGCTTGCTAGGGTCTGCCTCATTCAAAATGACTACAATGTATTACCACACATCAGAGTATATCATGGGCAGGAAAAACTTGTGGGACCATTGTTAAGTTACATTGATCTGCATTGGCAAAGATGTGTACTTGGAGAATGTAAACTATTATGGTATTGCAGGATTTTCTTTGGGAGCAACACCTTATTGAATACGATTTAATTATTGTGTGTAATACATATACTTCCTTTGTATGCAGTGCCTTTTGCCATACAGGGAGATTGTAGAATCACAGGACCTTAGATTCCCTTAGATATCTATGTGTATTTTTTAAATGTAGGCTATTGTATACTTTTACTATAAGCCAATCACCCAGGTTCTAAATTGCAAACATTTGTCTTGTAAATTTGAATGAAACGGACTGTAGAGGGTTTGATTATTATTGTAAATATGAACTTTTAGAGATGCATTGTGGTATCAATTTTGGACTATTTCTATGAAATAATCAAGTCCTTTTCGGGCAATGACTACTTATAATGGTCAAAAAACCACCTTGCCAGAGAGGGATTACCCAAAAATACCTTTTTGTCAGGACATGGCACCTCTTTTCCAGCCTACTTGTATTTGCTCTTCTTAGGTTTGGTGGGAGCTACACAGCGTTGAGACTCAAAGACACCCACTGTTTTCCTTGCATACACTCACAGTATTGATAACAGAAAGAAGCTGTCCTAAACGTTGACATTTGAGGTGCCAGCTCCATAATCCCTCTTTGGTATAAGGAACTGGCATTATGTTACAATTTGTCCGACGGCACAGGAGCTTGACAACGGGCTCCCAGATCCTGGGATCATAAGCGCTGAAAAAACCCTGACTTGCTCAGCCATCCACCACCAAAGAATGGTAAGGTTTCATAGGAAAAGTCATCAAGTTCCTGAAGATAAGGAAGAGCAAAGAAATATTCAAAGTGTCTTCAAGTTATCCCTAAGTTCGTGACAGTGCCAGTCCCAAAGACCCAGAACATGGTGGAGCTGAGGATTCTGCTACACCTGGCGAAGGAACTCACCTGCAGCTAGCAACAGAATGGTGGACAGAGAGGAGTCCAGTAGTGTGGAAACCCAGCATTACAACCAGCCATCCAGCATCGCAAAGCAGAAATCCAGAGTCTACACCAAACCAACAGCATTGTTGCACAGAGATACAGCATCGCCTTCAGTCCAGCAGAAACGTGGTGCACAATGTCAGCATTGTTACCAGCCTGGCTCTCACACCACACCTACCATCTCCAGACCTGGCATATCCCCTGCAGGTTTGGATGATGGACATGATGGTGGGGTGGATGAGATGCACTGAGCTTGGCTGTGGGTTGCTTACTTGGTCTGCATCTGCAATGTTGATTGGTCCAGGAAGAAAAATTGCTTGGGATGTGAAGCGAGCAGTAGGATTTCCTGAGCGCCTAGACAGCTGAGTGGCTCTCAAAGCCCTGCTGGATGTGAAGCTGCAAGATGTTTGGAGGTCTAGAGAGTCAAGCAGTGTGGAGCAGTGCTCGGCAAACACGTAGGTTGCCAGGGGCTGGCAACCTAGTGGATCAGGAGGCCTGTTGCTCCAGTCTTGCTTCAATAATCTCTACCACATTCTTTTCTGTCTTTTTCTCCTGCACATTACCCTGGCTGGAGGTAGGCAACGATCTTGGGCCTTGCTCGAGTTAACAGACTCTAAAGGGCGATAAAGAAGTTCCCACCAGCACCTGCCTTGGAGCAACTTGAAATAAAAAGAGGAATTATCCTGGAGGTTAGTTCTCAAACATTTCTCCCTGCCCATATGCTTGTTTGAGAACAAGGAAAAAGAAAGATAACTTGACCAATGGAGAAGCTCCATTCAGGAGCCCACATGCTTGTTTGAGAGTAAGGAAATAGAGAGATGACTTTTACCCACAGATTAGGTCCTCTCAGAAGCCAGGCTTTGATATATGATGTAGCTTTCTTAGGCAGAGAATCAATTATTTGTCCCTCATAACTAGGTCTGGATCTTAACATCTAAAGACCTCATAAATCACGCAGATGGTGGTCTGCTACTTCACACAGGTGTCGGTCAGTTGATTCTAAACATCATCTGAACTGCCCAATCACCTAGCATTTCACTCACACAGTAGTCTATTTCCTCAGCACAGTTTTGTACACTTTTGAAACCAGATGTGTGAAATGCAGACCCTATGCTCCAACTATGTCAGACAAATCCAGTGTCACCACTTCTGACACACACCAGCAGAGCCTAACGAATTGACAGTGAATATCAGGCTGGGCTGAATTTAAGATTCATTAGCCACAAAACCTACCACAGAATGCAGCAAGGAACTTCGAGCATAGGCTACTAACAGACCGACCTGAAACTCTATTTTCAGACACATACTTCTGCATGAAGAAAGGTGCCCTGAAAAATGACCTGATGTTTTTCACACAGCAGACAGCCTGCTACAGAGATGCGCTGACTATACTTCTAGATGTCATACTCTCCAAAAACTTTCCACACTGGCTCAAACTATCCATTTCCCCAACCCCTTTGTTTAGGGCAGAGGCACTAATCTCAGTCTATAAGAATGGCAATATTCTCATGCAAGCATCTGAGCAGAACTTGGAATCTTAACCCTAAAAGCACACACAACATCTGATGAACGTGCAAACTCTCAACATGCAACACCTGATCAACCAGTACTCCACTGGAGCCCGGACACTGTGCACCAACACCACACTTGCCTTACCATATCCGGGACAACCCTTTTTACTCCCACCCCCATCAATACCAATACTCCCACGTGGAACTTGAATCAGACCTTGACCTTGGGCATTTGTTCCATGTCTACCAAACCCTCCCCGGGCACCCCTCGACATTGAACCAATGCTTCATGAAGACAGTCCACAATCTAACTCAGGTAATGACCCCAAAACAATTATGGACACCAGGAACAACTACATGCCTACCCTGAGTGGTGGTTCTATACATCCTGGCATGACCTCTCATTTAGTGACAGTAAGGTGGCAGCCCACCAGGCTCATCAAGATTCAAAAGCTGTGTGCCCCTGACTCATCTAGGCACCCACCCATGTTGGAAGGGCAAAATATCTCTCAACACCCCTCCATAAGGAAACAGTCACATGCCCACATCCTAATATTTCACCCCTGCCTCACAGAACACCCATCTCAAGTGTTAGAAGGTCAACTGTACGCACACCCAGAGTAGTATACCAGATTGAAAGCCTGTGAGGCTAACTTAATGGGTTAACACATGGTAGGGTCTCTAACCTCAAACACAACCTCACCACTCACTGGCACTCTGAATTAACAGATTAGAGCTCAATATCAACAAGATTATCCAGGAACTCCAACACACCATGAGAAAGCTAAATATGGTAGCCCAAACTACTCATGAGTGGAAGAGATGTGCACGGCAAGGGTCCTCTCCAAACCACATAAAACAATCCCATAGACAACCAGGATCACCCACTCAACCATCGTTATCCACTAAATACTAGCCAGCGCATCAACAGGCTACTTAGTCAGCTATCCACGTTTTCAAAGACATGCTGCAATCCTACGAAGTGACATCTCAGACTCCCTCATTGCTGACTTATGAAATACCGACTGTAGTTAATACCAAAACACATGGGACACTCCCATAACGTCATTGTGAGAAATTGGATTGTTGGTTGACTGGAGTGTGAGCCCTGGACAAGCAACAGCCACAGTCCCTTACAGGGTGAACCACAAATTGTCACTAAATTAACCCTTGCGCAACTCTCTGGTAGATTGGCACAGAGCAGTCAGGCTTAACGTAGAGGAAATGTGTAAAGTATTTGTGCAACACTTCAAACAGTAATAAAGTGAAAACACACGACAAAAAGGATTCTGCACGAAGTTAGAACAATAGAGTACCTTTTAATAAATAAAACAAGGCCAAAACAACAAAAATTCAATCAATAAAACCGGAGATATGCAATTTTAAAGATTTTAGTGAAAATAGCTCCAAAAAGCACAAAGTGCCAACTGTGGCTATCTGGTTGTGCCGGACAGGGACAAAGTCACAAGTCCAGGCCAACTGAGATGGAGCACGGGCCGTCTATGGGGACCCACTTAGGTCTGCTGAACACAGTACATTAAATCCTGGTGCGCAGTCTGTGCGGTGTTCTTTTGCACAACTTTGCTTCATCTGGCGTTTGTTCCGATGAAGCTGTGTGGTGAGGCTTTGCAGGGCTTTGCATTGATTTTGATGAGCTGTGCAGCTAGGTTGGCAGAGCTTTGCATCGCATTGCGTCGGTCTGATGAGCTGACAGTTGTGAGGCGAGGCTTTGCATCAATCGGCATCGATTCCAGTAGGGCTGGCAGTTGTGCAGTGAGGCTTCTCATTACGTTGTGTCACTTCACTTCGTGTTGGTTTGGATGGGGACCACAACAAGACTTGGCAGAGCACCTCCAGGTCCACTTCCCAGGGTCCAGGACTGGGGGTGGCCCCTCTTGGGAGGTCAGGACTCACAGATGGCAGAGTTCAGTTGCTGGGCTCAAGGTCTTTGGAAGCCTGTTATGTCCCTAAGGCTTCTGATCTGGAGGCCAGCCAACTAACCCTTGGAATCGCTCTGGGGTCCTGGTTCAGAGTTGAAGGTCCAGTCCTTCTCACCCAGGAAAGAGGGAAGCAGGTCAGCACAGCAGGGCAGCAGTCCTTCAGAGCAGCAGTCCTTCAGAGTGGCAGTCATTTCAGTAGCACAGCAGTCCTTCTTCCTGGCATCCACAGGTCTAGAAAGGTACTGAAGAGTTTGTGTTTGAGGTCCCCTTTTTATATGCTGGTGCCCTCATGCTGGAAGGTGGGAGAAGTTTCTAGACAGTGACATTGAAGTGCATGGAATTTCCTGAGTCCCCCGCCTTGGCTCCAAGCTGGCTTCAGAGACAATGTGGGGGTGAGAGGTCCTTTGTGTGAGAGCAGAGACCTCCCTATTTAATTGCAAGTGAGGCTGTGCTCAGCTTCGCCTCCTCATCCTGCCAGCAGATGGCCCATTAAAGCACACCTAATCCCTCTACTGTGCAATTGGTGGAACGGAATTCACAAAGACTAACTGTCAGTTACACCCAGTCATGTGACCCAAGACAGGCTACAGTCACAAAAGGGCAGGAAAAGGACAACTTTCTAAAAGTGCCATTTTCAAATTTTTAATAAAAAACCCGACTTTACCATTGCTTAGGGTTTTTTATTACAATTCCAAAGACACCAAACTTGACATAGTTACCTGCTCCTAATTGGAAATGGCAGCTTATTAAATATAATAAGACATCACCGATGTTATCCTACGGGATGGTAGGCCTCACAATAGTGAAAAGTGTATTTAGGAGTTTTTCACTATCAGGATATGTAAAACTTAAAAGTACATGTCCAACCTTTTAATTACAAAACACCCTGCCTTATGGACTACCTAGAGCCTACCTTAGAGGGTACTTATGTCTAATAAAAAGGGAGTTTAAGGCTTGACAAGGGGGTTTTAATACCAAGTAGGCATGGCAGTTTAAAACTGCATTCAGGCTGCAGTTGCCGGCCTGGGTCAAGTTTTAAGGTGCTACTTAAGTGGGTGGCACAATAAGTGTCCCAGGCCCACTAGTAGCATTTCATTTTTAAGTTTTAAATTGTAAAAGTTTTGTATGATATTTGCCCAATGGCTCATGCAGAGAGCCACAAATAGAAAACGTTTCCTGACTACTGATTTCCCCCACAGGCCCAGATTGTACATGTTACCAAAAATCCATAGGCATGCCACGGATCCACCATTCTGACTGATAGTATCAGGATGCGAGTCTCTGCATGACCATTGGGCAAATATCTGGATACTTTTTTATAGCCACTCATACAAACTGAAAATCATATATTCAGGATACCAAGGATTTTTTTAAGCAACTGGCAAATATACCAACTACCAAGTGGAACACATTGTGGCTGTGTACTATTGATGTGACGGCATTATATATTTCGATTCCCCACAATGAAAGGATAGAGGCAGTAGAGTGGGCATTGTTACAAAAAGATCATAGTCATGCAACAAAAGTATTCATATTGGAATTACTTCATTTTTGCCTATCATAGTTATTTATCTTGGGATGGTCAATTTTATTTGCAAAAGAATGGTACCTATATGGGTTTTTCGGGAGCACCAAACTATGCCAATACCTTCATGGCTGAATTTGAAGATCAGCTTATCTTTTCTGCACAGAGATGGCAGCAAAATCTTGTGGCATACTTCAGAATCATTGATGAGTATCTTTCTTATCTGGAATGGCTCCAAAGAGGCATTTCAGAACAACATTGTAGAACTAAATCTAAGAAATCCATGGATACAATTCATCCACACCATCAGTAATCGGACCCTCACCATTTTGGATGTGGTGGTGGACCTCTCCTCGGCTGGAATCAACAACACAGGAGTACATAGAAAACCCACAGACTGTAATAAATATCTATTATTTCACAGCTTTCATCCACAGTCATTGAAACAACACTTAACTTTTTCACAGTTTCTCCGCATTAAAATAATCACTTCAGACGTGAGATTTGTACCAATGTCATAGCAGAATACAAAAATCAGTTCAACATTAGAGTATATCCAAAGGACTGACTTGATTCAGCAATACAATGGGTAACATTGATGGACCGGATGAGTCTTTTGCAAAAAAATACCATTAAGAAACCATCACAAGCAGTGTTTGTGTCAACAATTTCTACCAAATCGCGATCAACACATTATTAATCAACAGTGGAAACTATTTCAATTGGAACCAGACTTCACAAGTTTCACACACCAAAGAACTAAAAGTGTAAAATAAATCTTGGCCGCCAGAAAACCCTTGGTAACAATCAAGTAGGTCGGCACCAGAAAATAGCTGAATTGGGTACACTGTAATAATGTGATTGTGGACAGCTCAATCTATCAAACTGATGCACTCGTCTCACTGCAATACACCGTACACGTACATAATTTACTGCATCCAATGTCCATGCGGGCTGATGTATGCTTGGTCGCACATTGGCTAGAACAGAAACATAATATAGCGTGATTGCATTTTGAAAATCTTAGAAGTGATCAAACCAAATCCAGAAACCAATGCAAAAATAATCTTATTTCAAAGAGAAACCTTCTGGATTAAGAAATTTGATACTTTTTTACTACAGGGTTTGAACGATAAACTGGAAATGCTGTGCTATTTGTGAAAAGTATTGTTTCCAGATACATATAGTCTCTGATTGAGTTGTTTCTCCATTTTTATTTTGTTTCTCATTTTTCATTTTTTTTGGGGTGGGGGCACACAGGGTTGCTAGTTTTATTCATATATTTTTTTCCACACAAGCACAATAACTTGGGATTTGGGCCAGCTACACATTTTAACACAAATCACAAGAAAGGACATGTTCCAATTTAAAAAGTCAGCTTCATCATGACATTTTGCTACTAACTATTTTGCTAAATGTTCAATATCTTGTCCAACATGGTCTTATCAGCTGTTACATGTTAGCATTTACTATTGTTTATAGCAATATACTGATCTGTTCATACAGTAGCGTTTGTATTATGGTATGTACTGGTTTAGAGAACCGCAGAACGCATGACCCAATTAGAATATCTTTGCATGAAGAACTGTTAATTGAAATCTTTTGTAGTTTTTAGTTTAAATGCCCATTGCTTTGTTTTATCTGCTTTGAACATTTGGTACATGGCAGCATATCCTACTGTCTAGAGCAATATACTGATGAATCTACATAGATGCTATTGTTCTATGATAGAAATTGCTACAAAGAATTACTATTCGAAATTAGCAACTCCAACATTGCTGCAGCCATGGTGCATAGAGAAAGTATACGAGATGCGTTAATGCAGATGACTTGAGTAGTACGCAGCGCCAACAATCTGTTTACAATTTGTTTCTGTTTTTGGATAATATGTATTATGCATGTGTTAACTTGTTGAAAGCAGTCAAGAACTACGGTTATGACCCCATTTCTAGTTTCGAGAATCTGTTGTTGTTTAACAAGTCTATTTTTCATCTCTATCACACTACTGCACAGACTCATGCCACGTTATGCTTTAAAACACTTATGGTGCCGGGGATAAATCCACAGCGTGGTGCATGGTGGCATGGTCGACAGTGGAGCACATTTCACTTGGTATCATCACTATTAACTAAGTGATTTCACTGTACATTTGTTGCTTCATACAATAGTATTGAGAATGCCATTATGGTTCCTTTTTAGTGGTCATTTGTTATTGATGGTCGGTGCAGTGTAACACACGGGCACCATGTAAAACTATTGCATCAGTTTTGGCAACTGGATTCGTTAGAGACTCACTACTCAGCAACCAGGTAACAGATTTGTGTTGCAGTGTTTTTCGTTCGCGGCCATTTGCAGTAAGGTTAGCTACACGGGAGGGATCAAGTGGACTGTCAGAGTTTCAATCAATGCTTTATCATATTTCACAGGAGTTTATATCTGCTCCTGATCTAAATGGAGTTAATACTGAGTGTTTCTGATTACACAAGATGATTGGTGAATCACTCGTTTTGGAAATAATTCCCATCTTCTAAATAATAGTCTAAATTGCATGGCATTTACTAGCACATTGTGCATGGGGGACGTTGGTCAAATTACGGTTGTCAGGTGCTTGGAAGTTACTACCTGGCACTATCAGGGCACATAACTACAGCTTGCAATTTGCACAGCACTGGTTGATTTTTTGCATAAGCTGCACTACAGGTGTTTTTTTGGAGTCACCAGGTGGAAGGGTGTTACAGCAAACAAATTATGGACAGAATGCTGACAATGCAAACATTCTCCCCCAGTCAAAAGATCTGGGTTAAATCCATCGTTCTTTTGCCCACTACGCCACCCCAGTTTGGAACCAGCCATATGCAAATCAGTCTTGACCCTGTGCCCCATGGGAACAGTCCAGACCGAACTGCCCGGCCAGGTCCTCCCTGGACCGGAAACAAGCATCCTGGGACCGGTTTCAGGGTATGTCACCCTTCTTCAGCCAGGCTAGCTGGAATCCAGTGGCACAGTGAGCAAGGGACCCACGTCTGGGCATACCCATCCCACTTAGGGCGAAAAGTGTTACAGCAAACAAATGATGGACAGAATGCTGACAATGCAAACATTCTCCCCAGTCAAAAGATCTGGGTTAAATCCATCGTTCTTTTGCCCACTACGCCACCCCAGTTTGGACCCAGCCATATGCAAATCAGTCTTGACCCTGTGCCCCATGGGAACAGTCCAGACCGAACTGCCAGGCCAGGTCCTCCCTGGACCGGAAACAAGCATCCTGGGACCGGTTTCAGGGTATGTCACCCTTCTTCAGCCAGGCTAGCTTGAATCCAGTGGCACAGTGAGCAAGGGACCCATGTCTGGGCATACCCATCCCACTTAGGGCGAAAAGTGTTACAGCAAACAAATGATGGACAGAATGCTGACATACTGGGGTGAATGTATGACATTGTTCTGCATTCAACTGTTGTTTTTGCACCAGGTGGAAGGGGTCACACTATTATATAGCTTGGAGATGTGGTTTCTCATTTATTTTAGCTGCACGTTTTCTAGGGATTACTCCCTGAATTGGTCGACCGGTTTTTGGTCAATTATTAGTGACAGATCACTCGTGGCACATGTAGGATTTTAATTAGAATGATTTTCTGCATGAAGAAACACATAATTTCTTCAAACCAATACGCGTGTGTTGACTTTTAGATTTGGCTTCACCTTCAGTTTTTTCTCAATTCTCTGATTTCCCACAAACTGTCCTAATTAGACCTTTTTCATGTTTCTTACTCCTACTATTGTTACCCTTGATGAAGGGTTTTCCTGAAAAGCATTGTGTTTTGGACACAATCAATTGCATAAGAAGATGGCTATATTGATGTATCATCACAGCCCGATTCTGCAAATGTGGAGCAACATTTGGATTGAATCATGAAAGTAATTTTCATCTTGCTTTAATAAATTGTTTGAAAAACTGTAAAGTTTGAGTTTCTACATGGACGAGAGTCTATTTCAATACATAGCAGTGGAATTATAGATTGGACATATTGGAAGCCATACAATTGTGCGCTTTGGGTCTGGTCCACTATTGGGGTCCAGCTTTTTGTGGACACAAAGGATCCACCATATACCCAACTCTGCTTAACCTCTATATCAAACCACTGATGGAGATCTTCAAACAAGCAAACATATCATACCACATGTACTCAGATGACACTCAGCTTTACTTAAAGATTTCCTCCTTGGAGGATGTCATAAGACTCAATAGCATACTTATAAAAATCGAATTCTAGCTGTCACATAATCAAATCACCTCAAATTGAATTCCCTGAAACAAATTCCTACTCATAGTCCCACCCCCCACAATTCACCATCTGTTGAAGAATGGATTAACCACTTAGGTGCCCTCAGTTGCAAAGCTGTCATCATTGAGTCAACTAAATCCCTTGGGATAACCCTTAAAAAACCCTGTACTTGTAAGCATACATCAGTGTGGCCACACAACAGGCTTTTATCCAACTGAACCTCCTAAAGAAGGCGAAACTGTTCATCCCACCAAAAGATTTCAAGATAGCAGTGCAGTCCCTAGTTATCTCCATATTTGAATATGGGAGTGTGACTTAAATGGGTCTGCTTAAAATAAGAATGGCACCGCTCATGGTGACCCTCAATGCTACAGCAAGACTTATTACAGGAAAGAGAAATTTCAGCCATATCACACCCTCTCTTAAATATCTCCATTGTCTCCCATGAAGCCAAGATCAAGTTGAAGATAGCCTGCATGACGCACAAAGCCCTTCACTATGAAACACCCTTGTACCTTGCACAGAAGCTCATGATCTCAGGAAGTGCTAGCTTCCTTCTGCTAGACCCTCCTAGGTTCAGAATAAAGCTCTATGATAGTACCTTCATTGAATGCAAGAATTTGGGGAGGCAAGATGGCGCCTGAGTAACAGTGACCCAGCAAGCTCCGCCGGTCTGGCCCCAGAAAAGCGCTAGAAAATCCCACCTAACCGCGGCTCCCGTACCCGAAGTACTGCGGGGAAAATAGCCGAACTCTACCTGTCTGCCACGCAGCTTATCGTGTGGCTTGGAAGATCTGCATGACTGCTACTTTCACATCGTTCACTTCGCTGCGCTGGGATCGGAATGGGCGCCGAGGAGCAAAGCGTCTGACTACATTGCGAACAGGGAGCCGTGCCGCTCCAGCTCCGGGCTCCAGCATCCTCGCACCACGCTGCCCTGCGGCTGCTCACAGTGACGTGTCGCCTAATCGAGAAGCTATCGGCTTTCTTCGAGTGCCTGCCGGCTTTGCAGAACTTTGGGAAAGCAGGGAGATACGGTCTCCGGTTTCAGTGGAGGATACTTTGTTACCAGAACTTCTATGCAACAAAGAGAAAACAAGTAAGGATGTCGGCACGAGGGGGGGGAAGCATCAAAGCTAAAAATCATCATTCAATAGCCCCCGCAATTAGTAAAACAATGCTGGCGAATCGACCAGAGAGTTCACAGAGACGCCCTGAAACACGGGGACAGAAAAATAAGGAGCAAACCGAGCAAGCGATCCCAGAAGGGATCCCAGAAGATAAGGCAAATCGTGTAGCTAAACAGAGTAAAAAGCTACAGGCAAAAAACGTTAAATCTTTAAACACTGCTCAATCGCATAATCATCAACCCTTAATTTCTAATATGTTCAGTCCATTAGAACCGGGAAGATCTCAGAACGAATCTGCAGATGGGGATATGCCGGATGCTCAACATGTATCAACCACTCCAGAGCTACCCCTTGCAGTCGGGGGCGCCCCTCAAGACTCTCCTGCCTCTCCATTATTGGTAACAGCAATAACGGCATCAGACTTTCCCATTCTCCACGGAAATACAAGTGCAGCCTCTGGGCCAGGAGCGAATACTGGGATCATGCAAGCGAAGAATACAGTCTTAGCCGCTCTCTCAGACCCGGACCTGAGAACTTCAAACGTCGGTATCCGGCACAGCGAATAATCAGCCTGAAAACTTTGGAAGCTTTGATACCCTGGAAACTCGAGAGGATCATGACAAACCTTATCCAGTCACAGATGAGTCAGAACTCTATGAGACAGGCATATCCACGTCCAGTGAAGGGGATGATAATGGAAGAAAGCACGATTGGGGAAGCAGTACTGACTCTGAGACCTCATTTCAAACTGCAGCACAAAGAAAGAAGCTGGAAAAGAAAAAGAAAAAAAGACTAAGTGGACATACAAATGGGGAGACTACAGACCAAGGGAGCAATGCCGAGCTTAGATGGGACTACTCATCCTCTCAGTTTGCGACTCCATCAGACTGCACTGTTCGTTCAGGTGGCAACATCTCAGCAATGGCCGATCTGGGGAGTGGGAACTCAAAAAACAAAGAAGAACCTACCCTAGCAGAAGTATTAGATTCAATCAAGGGGTTCCATGAAGAGGTGAAGATTGATAATCGGAAAATCGACAAGCCACACAGAAACTGCAAGGCGCGATTAGGAAAGTGGGCCGCACGTGCACCGATATCGCAGATAGAATGTCGTTGGTTGAAGTGCGCACCGAGAACTTAGAGAAAGATGTCTCTTCACTAAGAACACAGGGGGATGCCCATGAGGGCATAGTTAAAGACCTAATGATGAAGATTGAGCAGCAGGAAAACAGATTGTGTCGCAACAATCTTCGCATTCTTGGGGTCCCGGAAGGCTTAGAAGGAAGTGACCACAGAACCTATATAATTTCGCTCTTCAAAGGTGCATTTCCTGAATTGCTATCGTGGGATTGGGATAAGGAGATACAGCGCACACATCGATTTCCTCTAACACTCTCAAAACGTCCCTCAACTCAAAATCAATACCCCCGTGCAATACTAGTTTACTTTGGCAACTTTCTCTTACGCCAGGCCCTTTTTGATCTAGCAAGACCCACAAGCAAGAAACAATTTAATGACGTAACTTTTTTTACCAGGCCTGATTTTGCACACGCCACAGTTGAGCGTAGATGGAGGCTGAAGCAATTATTCGCACCCTTTCAACAAATTGGCGCTACGGTATATTTACAGAGCCCAGCACGTCTAAAAAAAATTTTAATGGGGTCACCCGTAGCTTTACTTCTGAAATTCAGGCTCAAGCCTATTTGCAAGAGATTACAGAGACAAGAAGAGATAGAATCAAGGACTAATAACTATGGGCTCAAGTCAATGGCTAGATAATGATGTAAAGTTGCGATGTAGGGACCTAACAAAGTGAATTGATAAAGAGCGGTTAGGGTTGGTTAGGGGAGGGGCAAGACCGGGGGGGAGACACGGGATTCTGACTGCTCAGATGACCTCACCCTGGTTCTGTTGGAACCAGGTTGCCTTAATAGTTGGTGGTGGGTGGGGGGGGCTTAGGGGGTGGGAAGGGTGGGGGAGAGGGTGGGGGAAGGGGTTGACATCAAGAGCTCTGGTTTGATATCGTTTCTCATACCCTGTCCCGGTATTTGTGAACGGGTAAAACACGGTGGGCCTGATTCACAGAACTAACTTACGTCAAAAACGTAAAGTTAGTACTTTTTGGTATTCACAGAATACACTTACTCATTTTGGTATTCACAGAATGAACTTACTCATTTCGGTATTCACAGAAGTTAGTAGTCCTAACTTTAGGACTCCTAAATGCCTTCTGTGAATACCGAAAGTCTTAAAGTTAGGATTTTTCTCAGTTTAGGAGTAGTAAAGTTAGAACTTTACTACTCCTAAATCAGGCCATAGTTACAGATCCAGAAGGCATTCACAAAGAGTTTCTAACCTATTATCAAGATCTATATCATGAAACCACTAAAACTCATTCAAATGATATTATGGCTTACTTTAATCAAATTCCAGTAGAACAACTATCCTTAGATGACCAGGCCCAACTTGAAGAGCCTCCCCAATGGATTGATGCTCTGCTGTGTATTAATAGTCTCCCTAATGGCAAAGCAACTGGTTTAGATAGTATCCCAGCTCAATACTATAAAAAAAATTCTACAGAAATAAGAGAAGCCATCTTTCCCTTGATTGTACATGTTTTTAAGGGGGGGGAGACCATCGGAATCATCGTCGCAAGCAAAAATAATAGTTTTTTTGAAAAAACACAAATCAGCACTAGATCCCGCTTCTTATCGCCCCATTACATTAATAAACGCGGATAGTAAAATCTACTCCAAAATATTAGCGGCTCGATTAGCAGGGGTAATCCATAAAATCATATCACCAAAGCAGCATGGGTTCATCCCTGGACGCGGTACTATAGATCATACAAGGAGAACCATCTCACTTTTTGATGCTGCACATATCTCCGGAGACCCCATGGCACTCATTTTACTTGACGCCGAGAAAGCCTTCGACAGAGTCTCCTGGCCGTTTCTTTGGGAGTCTCTGTCGAGGGTCGGGATAGGCCAGCAATTTATACAGGCATTTAAGATGCTATATTTTCAACCCACTGCGAAATTATCTATAAATGGTGCACTCACCGACACTTTCAAAATAACTCGAGGCACACGCCAGGGATGTCCTAGCTCACCTCTGCTATTCGCCATATATATCGACCCTTTCTTACGCGTTCTGGAAGGCAATCAAAGGATTAGCCCGATTATTACTCAAGGCTGGGAAACGAAAGTATTGGCATATGCCGATGATATTGCGCTTGTAACATCTAATCCGGAAGTGTCTATGGTGGAGGTTGAACGAGAGGCGAAGAGATTCGGACTCTTGTCAGGGTATTCCCTTAATCGAACTAAAACCCAGATTATTTGCAAAAATGTCAGCATGGGCGATGACATTAGGCAGGTAGAAAGCGCCACATATTTGGGTGTAGACATTACTGCCAGTGTTGAAAAACTAGTGGATTCTAATATCAACCCCATGATCGATAAAATTAAACCAGAACTGAGGCGATTGCATAATTTGCATCTTTCAATAATTGGGAGATGTAATATAATTAAAATGCTCTTCTTTCCTAAGATCCTCTACCTTATAAGGGCCATTCCACTAGAATTTAATAACATATGTTTAAAAAAGATCGAAGACATGTTTTCACGGTTCATTTGGTCCTATGGAAAACCCAGAAGAGCAAACAAGTTTCTTTCTTTACCAAAGGATAGGGGTGGATTGGCTCTCCCAAATATTAGACTTTACTATTGGGCAACTACTCTTCTGCACAATAACACTCTTTTTTCCGACAAGCCACTAGACGACCTCCCAGGAAACATTCCCACACCTATAGAACTTATAATGGGCAATGATGCCTGGGAATGGGCCTGGAGGTTTCTGAATGATTCCCATTACAAAAAGGTACGCTATAAGACGCTGGCCGCGGGATATAAAACCATGAAAGCAGTCCGGAAAATGCTAGGATTGGGCCGCCTGAACTATTACACCCCGATCAATAACAACTTTAATTTGCCTGAAATTTTTAGAGACTCAATAATCAAGAGATGGCTAGATAAAGTCCTATCTAAACTCGGAGATTTCTACTCTCTCAGATATAATTTCCTTCGAAAACCTTAAGACACAATATGAACTAGATTGGAGGGATTTTTTTAAGTATTTACAAATAGGCGATTTTTTAAGCAAGAAATGCGGTGGTCCAATAGGATTTATAAATAATTCTATTATAGATAAACTGAGGCAGAAACATCAATCTATAGGAATGGTGTATAATTCTCTTAATTCTTTGATGACTGATGATTTGGGACTGTGGGCCAGTAAATGGAAAGCAGAAATCAATATTTCAGAGGGTTTATTTCATTATTCCACCGAATTAGCACAAAAGCTTTTAATACCAGCACGGCTTCAGGCGCAGTACTATAAAACTTGCTTCTCGCTCTATTATACGCCGAAAGGATTGCTAAATGGGGAACAGGGAAGGGGACCTTATGCCCCCGATGCTCGCTGTTTCAGGCGGATCTAGATCACATGCTGGCTTCTTGCGTTATGCTAAACACTTTAAAATTAGACATAAGAATTTTTTTAAAGAGGTCCTAGGCAGGGATATAAACCTTTCATCAGGCTTGATCTGTCTAGGGGTGGACCAGGAGATTCAAGGGAAGCCAGGAGAGCAGTTGATCTTCATAGGTATGGCAATATATCGCCTCTCCCTAACATCAGCCTGGTTAGATCCATCTCCCCCGGTTACTGTCAATGGTTAACACGATTAATTGCGAACTACAACTTTGAAAAGCAATATACGGAAAAGAGGGATTCGATCCCGCTCGAAAGGTTTAAAAATTTGGGAACCATTGACTAGATGGCTCGAGAGATAAAAGCAGGGGAGTATGACAATTCAGGCATAGTATAGTATATTTTTTGTTTACCCAATACAAAATTACATTTAGACAGATGGTCAACCCCGGGGAGGGAGGGGTGGGGGGGGTTAAAAAATGCTATAAAAACATGCATGAGGTAATACTACAGAAATGTTACAGATATAACTTAACCGTTTTCCTTCGTTTTTCTTTTTTGCTACAAGGAAATTGGCCCCAAAGGCACGTAATGTCATGAATGATGAATCTGTAACTTTATTAGTTTTCTTTCTTTACAAATTGACTTTGTTCGAAACTGAAAATTATTATAATGTCATTTATAACATTGTAATCATGCACTAATAAATATACCAAAAAAAAAAAAAAGAATGCAAGAATTTGGAGCTCTCTCATGTCAGAGACTTGTACGAACCCTTCAACCTTAGTGTAGGAAAGTGGAGTATTATGTAGTGAGGCTTCACTATGTAATACTATCACAATGCCCCAAAGATCAACCTTGGATTCACATTAATATATCCTCAGCTCAGTCTTGAAGTGTGGCAAAGAGCAGTCCAGTTTTAATAGAGGAACGTCTTAAACAATTCATAGTACCAATATGGACGATAGGTACTTGACATGACTCAAAAGAAATCGGGCACCAATTTATAAAAACAAAGCAGATTATATATATATATACATTTAGACGCCAAAATGGAGACAAAGTGTATTCACAGAGTTATGGATTTTAGAAGAAAAAATAAATCAATGCAATTCAAAATTGCAGAACTTTAACATTGCGGTCCGTAGTAAAAAGCACTAGTGACAATTGGTCACTTGCAGGTCGAGTTGGATGGAACCCACTGGGGGGGGAGTAAGGTATTGTGGGTCCCAGGACCAGGCTATGACAGTCAGTATGATTTTACCTGGCTTGTAGGGCCTGAGTGCAGAGTTACTCTAGCTGTCCCTGGTGCTGAAGCAGGAGCTGCGAGGCAACTGGTATTACCACTCACACAGTGCTGGTGAGGAAATGAATGCAAAAAGATGACAATGAGGCCACTGAGGTGGTCAGTTGAAGGTTGCTGGACTGGACACCAATAAGCCTTGGCAGTGATAAGGTCAGCTAGAAGATACTTTGGTGTCCGATGCCTGGGGGAAAACGGTAGTCACCTGAAACTTTCTGGAGGTCAGAACTACATTTCCCACAATGCACTAGACCATCTACCTTGCAGCGATCCCTCAGAGGACCTAATAGCCAGCGATTCTTTGGTTGTTTTTACCTGTGGACTGCAGGGAACAAGTGCCACTAGTTCAAGGGAGTCTGGAGTTGCCTTTAGCTCTCAAACTCCCTCTGTTTGGAGGAACCAGTATTTGGTCCAGGACAAGTTACAGTTGTGCAGTTCCAGGAAGGTCGCCACAGGTGCAGAGTACTGCACCTATGTTTTGTGCGGGTCTTGTTGTTGCAGACACGGGTCTCTTCTATGTTGCAATTTGGATCAGAACTGAGGTTCTGGGGCCAGGGGTGCTTCTTAAATCCTAGATTTAGGGGCGTTAGGGGTGTGGGTGTGAGTAGCGAATGGGCTACTTGCCCCAGCGGCTAATCCACCCCTGAAGTGACCACAGCCTGTGAGTTGTGCCACATTTGCTACCCAGAACCCTTTATTCTACCAGTTTTTGAAAGTGGCAGAAACTTTTCTTAGCTGGACAGACCAGGTAGCCCATCTTAGGGGTGTGGCTAGTCTTCCGGGGGTGTACACCTCCTGACTGCATAATTTTCCCACCTGCCCAGGTGCAGTTGTGCCAACGGACAGGGAGAGGGCTGCTTACTCCTTTGGGAGGCAGCCTGGATTCTTATCAGAGTCAGTGTATGCTTTGAAGCTCACCACCTTGATGTGCCACTTCACTAACCATCCTGTCAGGGAGGGAGGTGTCACCCCCTTACCACCCAGGCCTTTGTTTCTGAATCCTGGAAGTGGTCACACCTCCTGACAGTGGGTCAAATCCCTGTCTTGACAGTAGAAGCTACAGGCTACCAGCCAGAGGTCAGAAAAGGCTGGGGCAACCTCTAAGTTAGCCACCTGAGTGCATGCCACATCAACCTCATGAGAATTATGTGTGGGTGATGAGACAAGTTGTTTGATACCAAACATGACATATTTCAGTGGAGACAATATGGAGCTGGCCACCTCAGGGGTGCCCTTGCTAGCCCATGTTATCCTATGGCCCCTGAGCCCTTATAATAGTCCTTAGTGGAAAGGGCTATTATAGGGACATATGAGCTTGTACTTATATGTCCACTCCTTTAATATAATGCACCCTGCCTCCTGGGCTCAGTAGGTCTATTTTAAAGATGACTGGCATATATTAAAAATAGTGCTTTGACCTTGACACACATGGTGAGAGCAAAGTTGAGTTCGAGCAGGTTGCACTACTCCTGCAGTCTGCAGTAGCAGGACTGCTGTCATTTGTTAACTTGGGTCACTCAGGGTACCACAAGCAATGCTTCAGGCCCTGGTGACTCCTTTAACACTCATGTCCTGGGTACCATGGGTACCATTAACCAGGGGGTTAAAGTCCTTGCCAGTTGGGATCACCAATTCACATGTATCAGTTTTAGGGAGAGAGCACCAGCACTGGGGCCTGGGCAGCAGGCTCCAGTGCACTATTAGAGTCATAACCATCAACATTGGGGAATAATGTTGGGGGGAGGTGATCATACAAAAAGGGCACTTTCCAAAACTTAGCCTTCAAAAAAGAAGTTAAACTGATCTTACTAAACAGTTTCCTACCATAAGATTCCAGACCAGGTTTTAATCGTGAACTGCCTAATACCAGAAGCTCAAGTTTGCTGTGATGCTGCTAACAATAACAATCACCTTCAATCCCTCATAGAGAACCGTCATGGGAAGCGTACTTATATGTTATCTTTAATTTTCAGTATTCTGTCCTGAATGCTATGGCACTGCTGTAATTAACGATAGCCGTAGTTTCCACATTTAGAGTGGTCAGAGACAAAGGACCTATATGTTCTTTTTGATTTCTGTTTTCTGGGATTTTTACTGCTATTTATTATGTAACAGGAAGTGAGTTTTTCTCTATGTATAGTACTTTGGTACCCTTGGTATCTGTATGAGTAATTACACAAATATTTTAATTGCACTTACTAATTTATTTTTGACTTAATTCTTTAGTAGTCCTACTCATCCCAGTATAGGGTGTTAGAGCACTTTAGAATGCACACACACGCACAATATACAGAGACAAAAATATTGTACAAGTGCATTAACCAAGTTACAGGAAATGTTGCATGAGGCAATGAGGGTTACATGATGTAGGAATTAAATATTGTCCGCACTGGTAGACAGTATATGTTAAGAGTGCATAGTCAGGAGAAACACAAAGTCAGGATTTAAAATGTAATGAAGTAGTTTAGGTTGTCTGTAATAATAAGAATTCATTAGTAACCAAAGGGACCCTTTTAGCAACCTTAGAATAGTGATAGATTGAGAAGAAAAACAATAAGGGGGATATTCTCAAGAACGTGTGATAATTATCGCAAAATTAGCTTAACGCAACTTTGCACATCGCAGTCCATCGCGGGAAAATAACACTGTGTTAACGTCGTATTCTCAACACGGCGGTACCATACGATAGTCTCACACTGACGCGTCAAATGACCACGATAAAATTACCGTGACGGCAAAAAAAGGCGAAACACGAACGTGAAAAAAGTGGCGATGTGGCCAACCGCGATAAAAAAATCAGCGATAAACAGCGACAGGTCTGCAATTCCCACGCGTCATGCGGGAAAATGCACTATGAAAGCCCGAAAAACACAAACAAAATAATTCAAATTGCGCAGCACCATGGAGGAAGCCGGAGCAAGTACAGAGGACGACCAGAACCCCACAAGCCCCCAGGAGGACCAGCCTGGGACCTCGGGGTCACGGAAGGGCAAGGAGAAGAAGACGAGGAAGACGAGGTTCAGTCCGCAGGAAAACAGGATCATCATCACGGAGGTGATAGAACACCACCAACTACTGTTCGTCACCTCCAACGTGTCATTGGCAAATAAAAATGCAACATGGCAGTCCATCCTGGACAAGGTGAATGCAGTCGGAGTGAGGAGGAGGACAATTGGAGAGGTCAAGAGGCGCTGGAATGATGCGAAGCGCAAAACCAAGAAGAAACTCGCTGACAACCATCAGGCAGCAATGCAGACTGGAGGTGGCAGTCCAGCGGAACACCAGGAGCTGGATGAGATGGAGGAAATGGTGGCCACAGTCATCAGTGGGGAGACGGTGGCAGGAGTTGGGGGTCCGGACACTGCTCAACATGACCTGACACAATAGCACCAGGGTGAGTACCGAACAGGGACTGGGGGGACGGGGGGAGATGGGCACAATGGCACACATGCACAATTAAGTAGAGCACACTGCACACCCACAATGACTCTGGATCATGTCCCTGATCCCCTTGGCACACAGCAGCACACATACAAACAGCAAGTAGGCCCCCGTCCACCATGGGCACAAAGGGGTCCCTCCCCACACAGCACCAATCTCACAACCAACCCATGCACACGTGTCAAAACCAGCAAAGCTCTGTGTCTGTGAGCCACACTGACAATGCAAGTGACCCTGCATGACGAACAGCATGGCTGCAGTCCAATTATCATGACATGGTGCACGCCACAACACTGAGGTGGCTGAGTGTGGAACACATCCGTAAAGGAGCAGGTCACACTCTGACACATCCACGTGCACAAACAACCCCTGACGTCAACAACACATCTGCGGATAAACCATGCCCAAGAGTCCAAAATCTGAACTAGAGCCAAAATTAGCCAAGTCTGCAACATCTCAGCACTGTAGATGCACAGATGTCAAAGGCACACCGCCTCAAAGGGATAAGGGGCAGCAAAATCACAGCTGCAGGGGCGACTCTCCCACAATGCAGCACACACACATAGCAATAACAGCACATCATCATTGACGACAATGTGGTACAAAGTGCAACACTCTCACTACAGAACAGAGGACACAACTGGTTCCGCTTGTGCGTAGAAACTGGCCAATCACATCTGGCATAGCAGGAAACTGTGAGATGATAATGTACGTGTACAACCTCACATCCATGATGTAGTTCAAATGTCCACTGTCCCGCATCAAATAGTCAGCTCCTCCCAAACAGTCACAATGTACATTGTCATGCAGTCTGTATGTAAACTTGAACAATGCTTCAACATACATGTCAACACAATGTTAAAATGTATCTCCCCTTCACATTGCAGAGGGACAATCAACACCTCCTGCAGAGCAGAGCAGAAAACTCATCAGTGATGATGAAGAGACCTCCACACCTTCGACACCGACGCCCTACAACAGCTCATGGACAGCTACGGCAACCCACCTCCAGGAGCAGGGAAGCCCAGCTGCATCGAGGAGACCCCACCCCCTGCACAGACCACACAGCAGGAAGCACCCACCACCACGGCTGGCTCCCAGCACCTCACCGAAGAACACATCGCATTCCAAGGCCATGTGTTAGACTGCCAGAAGGAGGTGGCTGAACAGGTGCGGGTGGGGTTCGACCTCATGGCAGCAAACTAGATGACATACGTGGGTGTCTAAGTCCCATCAGGGACCACTTTCACTCCCTAACGGACACCCACAGTTCGCTCCATGATGTCCAACAATCCATGCCCGACATCACTGGAGTCATGACTCTGAGAGGAGAACGACTGTCTAGTCAGAGTGGCCTCAGCGATGTCAGCCGAGAGTTGACACAGATGCTGAGGATAATGGAGAACATGGAGCGATGCATGCGGAAAGAATGGCTGCCACGGATGCACACCAGCGAAAAGTTGTTGGGATCTTCCATGCCCTGCAGATCCTCATCATCGCATTGCTGCCACTAAGGCAGTTGCTGATGAATGCTGCTGGTACTTCTACACACACATCTCTGGCCCCTGATGTGTCAGTGGCACACAGTGCTGCAGACCAAACATCAGCACCCACATGTCAGACAGATGACATAGAGGATGAAGATGCAGGTGATTCCACCTTTGTAGTAAGAAGGAGCCAGTAGCATTCTTCTCCGCCATATGCCCTGTTTCAGCTTGGTTCTGCCCTCTGCATCATGCCCTGTAACAACACCTCCCACTGTCCCCCGAAACACTCTGCGACACTCACCTTGGACCTCGACATGCACTGTCATATTTTGTTTGCTTACCAATGACACAGCAATCAGACTGCGGACTGTACTCTTCCTCTTCCGATGTACTTGTCAATCCCTAAATGACTATGGCTGGCCCTCCACTGGGCTACAATGTAATGTGGGGTTTGTATGGCCATGTACTGCTCCAGCTCCGACACTCCACCGAATGTGAATCATTCATTCAAATTCACACAGATGTGTCATGTCCATAATCGATCAAGTATGAAAGTATGGATGAATGTAAGGACATTGATTGCCCAAATAGGTACACCCTGGGAAATGAAAGCAATGCACATGTTTGACCGTGACGCACTTAGGAAGTGAGATGACTGGGAATGTGTGCACTAGCTGTGGCCTCATTGCTCTGAAACAACAATCGCGCAATTCCTCAACTTTGCCACACGCAATGTTTGAAATAGGGCTGGGTATGAAATGTCAAAGTCGTTGGCAGGCCTAAAGTAGTGTCCTCCATCACATTTGACAACAGAACATCTCTTTGCATACCTACTCACACTAAACTGGGTGGACACAGCCTGTAGTGATGGATCACATTGATCCACATGGCAAGAATATGGACACCATACTCACATTGCTGAAGACACGTAAGAGCACAGGTCTATCAGCAACTATCCCAACCACTATGTCTGGCTCACAAAGGTGGAGCTGGCAATAGGGACTCACCCCTAAGTGAAATGCGTCAGTCAGTCCCTCCCTGTGTACGGACAATGCTCATTGAGGCACACGATTTGTCATTCTAATCAACACTCATCACAGTTGAACACTAGTGAAGTTGCGTGAGACTTTATTGCCATGTGCGTGTCAGTACGGGCAAGACAAGGGCCACAACATGCAGACCAATGCATCAGACACTAACAGGCAGCATTCGGTCATGGTACAGTTCCACGTGACAGGCGTTGTGCATGCGCCCGGATGTTCTGCCATTGCGTTGGTGGCTCTCGTAGAACCGGCACTCTTCTGACCTGCGGCAGTTATGTGGATGATATGCCACAGCTCGGAGCAATGAGTCATATGTGTGTGCCACGTTTGGACGTATGGGTTGTTGTGTACGTAGGTGTCAAGGGCATTCCATGCAAGAGTACCTCGAGCAAGGACTTCTGTGTGTGGGGTGTGGATACGTTGGTCTATCATTAGCGCTGTGCGTAGTGTGGAGCCGTCATCATCTGCTATGGTATCTCTCTCAGGGGTGCCTGCCGCATGCAAGACCAAGGTCAGAGGTGCAGATGTCCTTCTGCCTTATGTATTGAGACAAAGGAGCTTTCATCCCTAATGTTAGTCTGACTACTGCTTGCATTCTGGAAATGTGATGTGGCTTTCGCGCTGCAATTGAGGCTAGGCCTTAGGCTTATGGTGCACCAATAGCGATACACACACAACAGTTGGCATGCATGAGCCAAGAGCCCGAACGGCCTTGCGCTCCTTGTACAATCCATTCGTGCGCGGCCGACCTCCGGTGCATGCAACATTGCAACATTGTCGATTGCGGGCCGTGTGGCGCAGACACTGCAACAGAGACACACGCATCAGTTGGTTTCCTGTCCAGCCCAGAAATGAACCACACCCAGGGATAATTATTCACACCCCTACGCTGGCCTGGCGTACGCCGACCCAGCCCACTCGGCGTATGTATAAAGGGGGGGGACGACGACGACGCTACGTTTCCCAGCTCTTCCCCACTGCCAGAGGTGACATGGCTGCGTCCGCCTGGCATATCACGGGACTCAACCATAAAGGGTCCATGACTTGCGTTGCACAGAGTTGGTGGCACTGGAAACACTGCAGCCGGCACGGGCCTACCGCCATGGGATGGTGACTTTCGGTGCACTGAGGTAGGCGCACCTTAGGTGCTGAGCGGGTGTGCAGCCTGCGATGATGCGCCGTCCTGGCGGTCCGGACTGGTAAGGGTTTGTGTGAGCCCTGCTGGACCGCAGTGTAGGCCTGAGCCAGGGGGCAGCGTGGGCCTACCGCCACGTGGCGTTGCCTCGCGGTTCACAGAGTTAGTGGCACCTATAGAGCTGAGCGGGTGTGCAGCCTGCGATGATGCCGTGTGCACTGATATGATCTCTGCCATTGCCAAATCAAGACCCAGAATCACATGTGTGACCTGGTGGCCCGCGGGGCGGGCTGCATGATGTGGAGGCTGCCAAGGTCGTGGGCCCCGGGCTTGGAGCTTACACCGGCACGTGGTGGGCCCTCTTGGAGACACGCTGGTGGTGGAAGGTGAGCAGTGAGGCCTGGGTGCGCAGAGGCAGGCAAACACCGCTGGGCGGCGGGAGGGGCTGGGGTGCAGCAGCCTGTGTGCGCAGGAGCGGCCAAGCGATGATGGCGTGTGCACTGATATGAACTCTGCCATTCATAAATCTGGACTCTGTTTCAGATAAGGGACCTGGTGGACTGCAGTGTATACCGGCACGTGGTTGGAGACACACCGGTGGCAGCAGGTGAGCAGTGAGGCCTGGGTCTGCAGTGTCGGCACTCTCTCTCCCTCTCCCTCTCTTCTTTTCACTGTCTCTCTCTCTTCCTCTGTTACTCTCTCTCTACTTCTCCCTCTCTTCCTTTCACTGTCTCTCTCTCTCTTCCACTGTTTCTCTCTCTCTCCTTCTCCCTCTCTTCCTTTCACTGTCTCTCTCTCTCTCTTCCTCTGTTTCTCTCTCTCTCCTTCTCCCTCTCTTCCTTTCACTCTCTCTCTCTCTTCCTCTGTTTTTCTCTCTCTCCTTCTCCCTCTCTCCCCCTTTCTCTCTCTTTCTCTTTCTCTCTCTCCCTCTCTTTCACTCTCTCTCTCTCTCCTTTCTTTCTCTCTCTCTTTCTCTCTCTCTCTGTCCTTAGATGAGCGCATGACACACCTTCTTATCTTGATTTTTGTCTTGCAGGCTGTGTCTTACAGATTGTCCAGAGAAGACCCGCCATGACTCTTCCGAATAGTTGTTTTGAGTTAAATTTGAATAAAATAATTTGTTTGGAAATTCAAAGATGAATGAATGATTCTCCTTTTTCTGACCACACATGAATGTTAATTGTTGTACTTGTGCGACATCAGGCGAATTGTTTTGTTCATGACTTCGTAAAGTTGATGTAAAATATCTTTGTCTGGGGTAGGGCCCCGGGGGGTGGTCCTGTGGGGGGTGGCGGTGGGTGTTGTGGCCTTCTTGGGGCTCCGAGCTGCATGATCAGTAGCTCCATGGCATCTGTTGTTCTTCAGGTGTGGCTCTGGTCTGGGCTCCCTTTTGTGGTGCAGGTTGTCGTCCGACTTAACACCAGGTAAGAGCAGGTGTTAAATCCCTGCTGCTAATGCACCTTATCGCCTGTTTTGGGATCTTATCGCCAATCTGGCTGGTCGTAGAGAATATTGCGAAGTGGTGTTTTCGCGGCTTTTTGCACAGGAACGCCTACTCTGCATCTCATTAGCGTTAGTTACCGGTGTCATCCTTGGCGATGTTTTTTGCGGCTGCTATCGCCGGAATACTGGTGATATCGGCTGTTAGCACCAGCTTGTGAATAGGGCGATAAATCTATCGCCACTTTGGCTGCAATAAAGTGCTGATAACTCGGCGATAAGTCCTTGAGAATATGCCCCTAAGTTTATAAATCCATACATTGCAGTTTGCATGCAGCTCCTTGAAGCCAGGTCATAGCCCACTGTGCTATAGTAGAAGGTTTGCAGCTTATGAACTGCAAGTAATTAAAACATATATGTGTAAAAAGCAGTAACCCACTCCTCATCTATTACAATTACAAATCTTTGATCTGCATGCTAAATGATATGTTTAGCAGCAAGCACATTAGCCCTTTATGCTACTTTATGACTCAAACCTGTAACTAAACAAAGCATAAATATCCCCAGAAAGTGCATTAGCCACCAGAATGATCTTACTGTTATTATTATCTCCTGGAGATTGCTGGGTATACGATGGTCTCTGGTGCAGATGCCATAATCCCATAAGATCTTTAAAAAAATCCAGCCTCTTTGTGAAAAATTAAGTGAGCCAGAACAGATTTACTGTCACATTTGTTCATGTTGTCAATGAATGTTCAGCAGAATTTTAAAAAAAATGTATAAATTGACAGTCAAACTCCATTTTTCTTGGCTTTGCCCCTCATGACTCCACCCCCTTCCGCTACCACACTTCGACCCCCTATATATGCATTTCCAATTCTTCACCGCACACCTTACCTATATGTACTTTGACATTACAGTAGTAGTCAACCTTCTGCTCTAAATATTGTTCTGGAACAATATTTTGTCACTTGATTTTGTGACATCCAACTGGTTGTGCCTGGAGAGGAATTATAGGGTATGTTAGAGTTATGCGTTATTTGTGGATGGGGTGGTGCGGGGTAGAGAGTTGTGTAGTGAGTTGAGGGTTGGTAAAAAACTTTTGGTAAATTGTGTTAATGTCTGGTGGGGGACTTTAGAGGTTATAGTTACTGAGAAATCTGTAGTCAGTGACTAAATGAATAGTTACTCATAACTTTGCTAACTGAAAATGAAAGTTTCTAAGGACTCCTGAAAGTGGCTGTGAAAGACGAATGCTAAGTGTAAGTATTTACAGCGCACTGTCTTTTCCAGTCCCTGAAATTATTCACATATTTGTTCCTTTGACAATTTCAGGCAAAGAATAACTAACTTTGCTTTTGGAACAATTCCACAGCTACAGACACCAATATTTACTAGGATATTTGGAACAAACCTCCAATGAATCTTGAATCCATTGATTTGATTAATGTTTAAAGATTGGCAGGAGTAATTGAGACTACAAACTAAAAACAAAGCAGCAATTTCAATACCTTTTTTTGCAAACTGCTAAAAGGAAGGACCTGATAGAAAAAAGTTAGTAGCTCACCTAAGTTCCAATTAGGTTGGGAAATTACATTTAAAAGGGAACATTTTCAATGTTGAATCACAGATTCAGGATTGAAGGAGTTGTACCCTCTCTGTTGGCATTTGCTAACACAGAAATTCTGCTGGCAGTTTTGAAATGTCTGCTACCACAAAAATCTGGGGGCATATTATCAAGGGCTCTATCGCCGCTTTAGCGGGACTTTTTCCCGCTAAAGCGGCGATAATTCTAACGCCCTATTAGCAAGTTGTCGCTAACTGCTGTTAGCGACAGCTTCTAGGCGATAGCGACCGGGTTGGGTGCCGCTTAGCATGCCAGCGATATTTATCGCTAATTGCATGCAAGTAGGCGTTCCCAACCTAAAAGCGACTGGAAACAGTCGCTAAGGTCGCTATCGCCTATTAGCGAGGCAGGGGAGGTGATTAACGAACCAGCGCTAAACACGTTTAGCGCTGGTTTGTTAACGCCTGGTCCAACCCTGACTTAGCCATGTAATCCAATGGGAGGTGGATTACATGGCTAAATCCCCCTTGCCCTATCGCCAAGCTAACACTGGTCACAGTGTGAATATCGCTTGTTTTCAAGCGATATTCACACTGTTCTCCAGGGTTTCTATCGCTTTGGAGATAAGCGTTGCTGATAGCACGCTATCTCCGCGATAGAAACCTGCGATAGCCGGCGATAATTATCCTAGCGCTAACTGCGCTTAGCGATAATTATCGCCGGTTATTGCTAATAGGCCCCCTGGTTGTGTAGGTTTGTGGGCAGCTTTCAGTGAACCATCCTGCAAAAGTATGAAACCTCAGACACACTTGTACATTTTGAGTATTCATATGCTCCTGGCTAGTAGCCTCCCATTCAAGAAATGCTTATAAATTTACTCTTGCTAAGGGCAGGAATAAGTGGATTTCCATGTTGAGAACATGGGGAGAACACCCACATAAATAATATGAGTTTATTAGCAGAGTTTTCTCCAGGAAGGCGAAATCATAATTTTGAAATATACATTTATGTCAGATGTCCTGATGTGGAATTTTCCTCATGGTGTAAATTGTGCATGCATAGATGTATGTATATATCTATGTGCTATTTGTAAAGGATGATCTTAGCCAAAGGCAGTGGAGTGATTTACAGGGTCAAAGGCACGGACACAGTCAACAAGGCATTTTGGACGTAGCTGGTTTGTGGATAGTTATTTATTGCGATGTGGGGTTCTTTAATGAGGTGCTTATTCAACTCTTTCCTGAATTGGAGTACTGGGCAGTGCTGATGGATACAGGCGATTTTGTTTTTTATTTAGACTGAAGTCTGTTGTCACTGTGTAGTTTTTCGTCGGTTAGAGTTTCCATAGGAAGAGTCTTTTTTGTTTTGATAATAACTTTGGCGCAGTTTGACGACTCTTCATGAAACTTCCCCAAAAAAAGTTCATCCACCTCAGCTCCTTCCTGGAAAATTTCAGGGGGATCGGTGAAGTGGAAGGGCTGAGAAAAAGGGGAGTCCCAAACATGTTTTCCTCATACAATTTCCCATAGGGATTTTAGCCAGTGATACAGAAAAAATGGCTAAACAGAATCAAATGAAATTCAGCAGAAAGTTAGACCTTTCATCAGAAAGTGTGCTTTTTGTGATTTGGTGTAAATCCGTTCAGCCATTTTTGAGAAATTAAGATTCAAAATGTAGTGATATCTGGGAGTGGCCAAGCGATTTAACTGACAGGCTGCAACATAGGCAGATTTGTGAGGCCACCATATTGAGGAATGTGTTCACTTGTCCTGAGCTTATATCAAAAATAAGGTACAAGGTAGCAGGATAGGCGTACCCTGATCCCTAGGCCCTTGTGAGGGGGGTTGACAATGACCCTGCTGGGGTCAAAATATATATATAAATATTTTTTACATGGCCCAACTCTTGCGGGGGCCAGGGTGCCTCTCCAGGTGGTCCAGCAGGAGTACTACGGGACTGGGAAAAAAATATGCGACCTGAGGGCAACACTCTGACAAGCACAGCTGAAGAATTTTTAGGGCCCATTACGATGCGGTCCAAAACAGCTCTGACCATCAGTCGGAGCCTTTCCTACCATATCGTAATATGCCAGTCAGATTCCTTTCTGACCGTCTCATTATGATGGAGGCGGTCGGAAAGGAATCTGATCGGTCATTCCGACTGGCTTCCGATGGGCTCGAAGAGCTCGTCAGCCAGTCGGAATGCGGCCAGTAATCCCTAGGGCTGCTCTTTCCGCCCTAGGGATTACAATGTTGGGTTTTGACAGCCTTTCTGTGCCAGCCTTTCCGACACAGAAAGGCTGTCGGAACATGACTTTGGAGGCCCCCAGCAGGGCCCCCTTCGGTGCACGTCCTCCGATTGGAGGCCGAGACGGCACCTATGGTGTCCCCCTGTTGATCCCTGCACCCTGTGGCAGGCACCTTGAGGTGCCTGCCACAGTTGCAGGGATGAGCTGCACCTCCTATTTTACAATGGGAGCATGAATTCCGGCTGGAATACATGCTCCCATTGTAAACTATAGGCACGTGAGACCGCTGACCGGGTGTCGGTCACTCCCATGACCAACACGATGTTGGGTGGAGAAAACATCATAATTAGGCCCTTAGACATGGTAATAAGATCTGAAAAACAATGATTAATGTGGAGTTATCTGTAGGTCTTGTAATAATATGAAAACTAATGTTGGAAAACCAAAAAAAATTAAATTCACAAGTTATACCCTCACAATGCACGCTTACGAACTCGTAATTTACATCACTCATAACTTGTTAAATCACTTCATTGATAACAATACTGATGACATCTCGAATCTATGGGAGTGCAAGTTATACTAAGTTCAGTTAAATATAACTAGTGATTTCAATTATTTTATGTTTCTTAAATGTTAGTTTATATATTACTACAAGACCTATGTATAACTCCAATGTAGCCTTTGTTTTTTTGAGTGAATTTCTAAGACTTATATAAACACGTTTTAAAATCATTGGGCCCGATTCTAACTTTATGACTTTCGGTATTCACAAAGGGCATTTAGGAGTAGTAAAGTTAGGATTTTGTCTCAGTTAAACTTAAGTTTTGGTCTTAAGTTTAACTTAAGATCAAAACTTAAGTTTAACTGAGACAAAATCCTAACTTTACGACTTTCGAGTATTCACAAAGGGCATTTAGGAGTAGTAAAGTTAGAATTTTGTCTCAGTTAAACTTAAGTTTTACTTAAGTTAGACTTAAGACCAAAACTTAAGTTTAACTGAGACAAAATCCTAACTTTACTACTCCTAAATGCCCTTTGTGAATACCGAAAGTCATAAAGTTAGGATTTTGTCTCAGATTACTTTTGTGAATCGGGCCCATAGTATTGATGAAGACTGGTCCTTCGCAGCAATTAAAAATCATCGGAGGACAATTGTCACATCATGGTACCAGATGTCAACCATCAGCGACCTAGCTGTTTCTTGAGACACTGTACTTCATAAGGAGCATTAGCAAAGTCAATAGGTCTAGCATTGGCCTCCAGCCTTTTGGCTTTGGCAATACTTGCAAAGTTTTATTGTTGGGGAGGCTACCGGCCCTTATCGATCTTTTAAAAAAATGATTGCTAAAAGCAAAAATATTTGTTTTTCTCTAAAAACACATATTACAATAATAGTACTTGGCAATTAAGTGAACTACTTTGCTTGTGGATGTGCTCCTTATTATTATTATTATTATTATTCAGCATTTGTAAAGCGCATAGCTACCCTAGGGCATCCCAGCGCTAGCGACTGAACAGAAAAAAACGAGTGGAGTTATTGGGCCGATTGTTGAAATAACCAGGTTTTAAGAAGTTTACGAAACGGAAAAAGGTGGGGTTCGACGCGAAGGTGTGGGGGTAGTGTGTTCCAGAGTTTTGCCACATTATAGGAAAAGGATCTTCCTCCGCTTCTTACCCTCCTGATTTTGGGAATGACTGCAAGGTTGAGATTAGCCGATCGCAGGTCTTTCTTGGGGCGATAGGGGGTAATGAGGGAGCTGTTCCCCACATGGTCTTATGGTCACATGCAGAGAGCCTTGAATTTTACTCTTTCTGGCAGCCAGTGTAGGGTTTTTAGGGCTGGCTTGGCTGACTGAGTTTTTGGAATCCCAAGCAGCATCCTGGCGGCACAATTCTGTGCGACTTGGAGCTTCCTTAATGTTGCTTTGGGAGCTCCTAAGAAGAGAGAGTTGCCATAGTCCAGTCGCGATCGGACCAAGGCCTGAATCAGGATTCTTTTTGCAGCGATTGGAAGGAGAGGGAGCACCTTCCGAAGTAGTCTGAGTGTACCAAAGCAGGCCCCTGTCACCCTCACTGCTTGGTGGTCAAACTTAGCATGAAGTCAGCCTATGGTTGAAGTGGGCTGACCCATTATCCCAAACTGTATGCTGTAATGGGTGGAAGAAGAGTGTGAATGACAAGAGTAGACCAAAGGGGAGATGATGTAGTCTTACGGCTAGAGCGGTCGACCTCGAACGTGGGGAACCGGGTTCAAGTCTCGACAATGACGCTCAACATCCTGTGATTCTGGGCAAATCACTTAATCTCCCCATGCCTAACAAAAAAAAATGTGTCCATCTGTAAGGAAACTGGTGCTCAAGTAAAGCGATCTGACACCTGATATCCTCGGGTCTAGTTTGCACTATATAAAACTCTAAAAAATAAAATTAAAAAAATGGTTAAAGAGAGACTGATGAAAGTAGGTACAATACATATTATAATAATGAAGATTTTATAAGTATAATATATACACGTACAATAAAGGTGATAATAATATGTATCATTTTAGCAAAATCAAAAGGTCTTAACTAATGTCAGGCCTAAAATGTGGGTTAAGAAAATTATGGTGAGAGACTTAAAATAGATAACAATGTAATAAAATATGAGTTCAAGTGCATTTTAGTTTTAAATGATGCCAGCATTTCTCCACAGCTTATTTTAATTTAAATTAAAAGCAGCTGGAGTAAGTGAACAAAAGGGGTTTAATAGTATCCTAAATTTAAAAACTTCAAAAGTAATTAGATAAGAGGAATGTATGTGGAAACATAAGGGCATATTTAGGAGGGGATTGTGCCACCTAACGTCACTTTTTCAGACGTTCTGGTAGCGCAATGCACTGCACCATATTTACAAAGCAGCGTTAAGCCACTTTGCATAGCTTAACAACACTTTGTAAATGGGTGCAATGGGTGGTGCTGTGGGCGTTCCACCGCAACACCCATTGCTTTTTAATGCTGCCCCAGATTTACAAGCATGTGTAAATCTGAGGCAACACCAAAAACTAACGTCTCTGAATAGCAGGCATTAGATTGGTGAAATGATGAGAGATACTTTTATTTCTCCTCGTTGTTTGCTCTTTCTCTGTGTGATGCATTCTGCAGCACACACAGAAGGAGCAAAACGCCATTAATTACTGTTTTTATGCAGGATGGTGTCATGTCCTGCACAAAAACAATCATTAAATAATGGTGATTTGCTACTTCTAGGTGTGCTGCAGAATGCAGCACACCTAGAAGTAGCAAATCACCATTATTGATTGTTTATGTGCAGGAAGGAACACCTTCCTGCTCATAAACAATCATCTCTGCAACACAGGCACCCTTGCACCATAGCGCAAGGGTGTCTGTGTTGGAGCTAAGCAGCTTTTTTTTAGCACCAGCGCAAGGGAAAACACATGGGGGCACCATGTTCTTGTAAATACGGCACATCCCTGTGTTTTTGAAATAATGCACCGTGGGCCTGCAAAATTCCTCGCAGCACCGTGCTGTGCCATTTCTTTGTAAATATCTGAATATCTGAGCCCAAGTAAATTGACTGTTATTTTGCAGGTACTTTTCATTTATTTCTCTAAAATGTAGACTAGAAACCCATCGTTTTTGGCTCTAGTTTAGATAAACTTAGAGTTATTTGTAAACTCCCTTATCAGCAATTCCCGAATTTGTCTTAAATGTAAATGAATAGACTTCACCCAATTCTGTCCAGAATAAAATAGTTCCCCCTAACAAAGAACCCATATGTTATTTTTTATCAGATTGAGGGAGGGAATGCAGGTATTGTATGAAAAGTATTGCTGCAAGGTCATGAGAAAAGCCAATTTGAGTATAATGTATTGAATCAATGTACTTGGTGGGAGAGTGAGCATCTATTCCCATGAACAATTCTCAAAACATCCCAGGGAAGTAAAAATTTAGATCAAAGAGTTCTGTCAGATGAAACACCTGAGGAGAAACCTTGCTCTTAAAAGCTACTACTAGGGGTCTGAGGAAAGACTGCAAAAATCTCTGATAAATTTCCACAGACCACCTTTAGATATAGCTTCATAGCTATTTGTTCTAGGTGTAGAGACCACATCAGGGATTTGTGAAATAGCAACCCTACATATTTATGAGATTATACCTCTTACAACTTTGTCTGGCCCACAAAGCAAGCAAAAGGCTTAAAATTAATACCAAAAGTGAGGATTTTCATCTTATCTAAGTTGATTGTAAGGACATTTTCAAACAATAATCATGAAATAATGATAATTTCCTCTTTAAAACAATTTGAATCAATGTATCCTTGACCAATATATTTTCTGTGTATTGTAGACATGGAACGTGCACTCCACGTATCTTCGGGAAGAATGAAATTGTGAAAGCGTCTTGGGTAATTCAACTAAATAAAGCACAAACAGAATCAGAGCTAAAATGCTGCCCTGTCTTAGACCATTTCTCACATTAATTCCTTGTGTCATACTATATCCTTATAGCCCGCCGTAGCGGGCTATACCGGCTACTAAAGGCCATCTCCAGCGTTAAAGGCCCGAGCCAAAGGCGAGGGCCTTTAACAAGGGAGCAGGACTTTAATAGCCGGTATAGCCCAGTTACGAAGGGCTATAAGGCTATTAGAACATTCTGCCACTAGAGGGCAGAATGGTCTAACAAAGGCATCTCGAAGCCCGAGGGGATTTAAATCCCTCGAGCTCCGAGAGGCCTTTGTAAAAACATTGGAATGTTGCTTTGCGGGCTTTACCGGCCCGTAAAGCACGGAGCACTCCATTGTCTTCAATGGAGTGCTCCACATTCCAATGTTCTAATTCTGTTTATATCAATTTTAATTTAAGCTCAAGTGGAGTTCTGGGTGCTCTCAGGATAGGGAAATGGGGTGTAGCAATCTCCATCCCTTTAAGTTTTAGCCACAGCATTAAGCTATCAAGTACGTCAAATGCAGCTGGAAAGTTAACAAATGAGCAGCAAAGATTACCCATTTGTTCAGCTGACGTATGAGTCAGTGCCCACAGAGCAAAATAATGATTTGTTGAGTGTCCTCTCTGAAGTGTCTCTGCTCAATTGGAATTATTTTTATCTGTGCATAAATCTGTGCCCAAATATCAGTTTGACTTACTAATCTATAATTCTTGATAGAGCAGGGGTATATCCTTTTTATAAATTGGTTTTATCACTGCTCCTATCCAAGACGATTCCAGAGTGCATGTGACACATCAAAATAAGGGACACACGAATGAGCCACACCAGTCTAAATTTGATTTATTAATTACAGTGGGAAGATTACTTATTACTTAAAGGAATATTCATGACATTTAAAGCTGCTATGGATTTACTATGTGAGAATTGCATTAAAACTATAAACCAGTTTGAAACATGAATAATCCGAGACGAAAAGATTTCTAGGCTACACACAGAAAACCTAAATTCCTGCTCTCACCAGAAAACAAAGGGTTGAACAAAACCAGAAAAAACCCAAAGGCCAGCTGAGCACTAACTTAATATCCAAGAAGAATGAACAACAAAAACTCAGCACAAGATGAGCTTTCCTTTCAAAGATCCTGGAAATAGTGGTAATGGCTAAATTCCTTCACCTTTCAAAACATACTCTTTGTGGGTAAAATAAGCTATTGAGTTTCCAACTAGAAAGAAGTACAAAGCTAGCATTGTTAAATATCATGGAGCAATGTTTTAAGCTAGCAAACAACTGACACTTAGCCTTGCTGATCTGCCTCGATCCGTTAACCACACTGTATACTGTCGACCATACGATCTGGCAATAAGTGGAAGATTGTTAGCATGGTTTAGTGACTTTCTGTCAAGCAGAGTTACACCAGTGAAGATTAGGGACACCTGGAAGCTCCACGCTTCTTGATACATGGACACTTACAGATCTCTCCCCTTTTCACCAGTTATTTTCAGTTTCTACTTATATCCATGCATGAGTTGCTGCAAAAACTGGCTGTTGGAGAGTTTCACTTCCAGCTCGATGTGAATATTATCATATGGCACCAATCCTTAGGGCAATGAATTAGCTCCCTTGAAAAGTCAAAGTAGCTTTCAAAGGCATCGTACTCATGCACAGATTTTTCTATAAGATTGGAACAGCTCACTGAATTAACACCATTGGGCGGTATTATCCCATATAGGAACTTAGGTTTGGCAAGGATGCAAGTGTAATGCCAGTCTTCCCAATGAATGGAAGAAATGGCTATGTTGGCTATGGGAACTAAATTATGAAATATCTGTCACTGCCATGAAGGTAGGCATTGAATGTGAAACAGTTCACGAAGTGCCTAAAGTTCCCTGATGTTTGACATGTCCTATGATGGATGAGCCACAAGAACCTTGATACCTCAGAGCACTTGGACTATATTCCAATGTAAGAGAGTGCAACTCCAACAGTAGTACAAATATTATATTTATATTAACATAGTTGTGATACAAATTCATTTTTAGGTCTGGCTTGACTGGGCAGATGTCATCAATTCCTATTGTTATCAATCCTTTAACATATACACCGTGGGGGATATTCACAAGAACGTGCGCTAAACATCTCCAAAAAAATGTTAACGCAACTTCACACATCGCAGTCCATCACGGGAAAATAACCCCGTGCGAACGTGGAATTCACAACACGACGGTACCATGCGATAGCCTCCCGAAACCGCAGCCAATGTCCGCGATACAACCACTGCGATGGCGATAAAAACACAAACCCCAACGCGTGAAAAGACGCGATGGGCCCAAACGCGATAAGAAAACAGTGATAACCAGCAAGAGGCCAGCAATACCCACGCGTAATGCGGGAAAAAGCACAAGAACAGCATACGAAAAATGCCACCAAAAAGGAAATGAACTGCGGAGTACCACGGATGCACCCTGACCGACTGCAGAGGACAACATGAACCCCACAATCCCCACGGAGGAACACCCAGGAATCCAGGGCTCGTGGAAGGGCAATGAGAAGAGGAAGAGGAAGACGGGGTACAGTCTGCAGGAAAACACAATTATCGTCACGGATGAGATAGAACACCACTACCAACTGTACGTCACCTCCAACGTGTCATTGGCAACAAAGAGGCAAAGATGGCACACCATCTCGGACCATGTGAATGCCGTCGCAGCGCCGAGGAGGACAATGGAAGAGGACAAGAGGCGCTGGATTGATGTGAATGGCAAAACCAAGCAGAAACACGCTGCCAACCCGAAAGCAGCAACGCACTTCGGAGGAGGGGGGCCAGCAGAACACCAGAAGCTGAATGACATGGAGAAGATGGTGGCCACCGTCATCAGTCGGGAGACGTGACAGGAGTTGGGGATCCGGACACTGCCCAACATGACCCAACACCACATCAACAGGGTGCGTACCGACCAGGGAGTGGGGGGACAGGGGGAAATGGGCACAATGGCACACATGCACAATTAAGCAGAGCACACTGCACACCCACAATGACTCAGGATCATGGCCCTGATCCCACGGGAACACATCAGCACACACACAAACACCAAGTAGTCCCACGTACACCATGTGCCCAAAGGGGCACCCACCCAACACATCAACAATCACACAACCAACACATGCACACATGCGAAACACAGCAAACATGCATATACGTCAGCCACACTGACAATGCAAGAGACACCACATGACGAGTAGCATGGCTGCAGTCCAATCATCATGACAATGTACACGGCACGACACTGAGGAGGCTGAGTGCGGACCACAACCGGAAAGGAGCAGGTCACACTCGGACACAACCACCTGCACAAACAACCCCTGACGTCAACGACGCATCTGCGGACAAACCATGCCCAAGAGTCACAACTCGACAAAGAGCACAAGTTACCCAAGTCTGCAACATCTCAGCACTGTGGAAGCACAGAACTGAAAGGCACACCGCATGAAAGGGATAAGTGGCAGCCAGATCAGAGCCGCAGGAGCGACTCACCCACCGTGCAGCATACGCACATAAGAATAAGTGCACCTCGACATTGACAACATCCTGGTACAAACAGCAACACCTCCACAACAGAACACAGGACACAACTGGTGCCCCATATGTGCACAACATGGCCAATCACATCTGGCACAGCAGGAAACTGTGACATGACAATGTACAAGTACAACCTGTAACCTGCAAATATTTATTATTCACACATGCCGTGCTTGTGGACATTTAGTACTGTCCCATGATTGCCAAGGACGGCCACAATGTGACGTGCTCATGAGAAGAAATTGGCAATGAGGGTGTTCCTACAGGCTATTCCTGAAGAGCTGCAGTGGCATGTGGGCCACCTGCCCCATCGTCCTCATCATCGTCCGGTACTTCTGGAACTGGGATCCATGGGGCAATGGTGCGTACACAGATGTTGTGCAACACACAAAATGCAACGATCATCTTGCACACGATGTCTGGGCTGTACAGGAGCCTTCCACCTGTGACGTCCAGGCACCTGAAACGTGACTTCAACATGCCAAATGTGCATTCCACGATGCCCCTAGTGCGTATGTGGGCCACATTGTAATGCCTCTGGGCGGGTGTGTTCGGGTCTCGGAGGGGTGTCATCATCCAAGGGCAGAGTGCATATCCTTGATCACCTGTGACAGTGCAGAGAGATAAGAGTCAATACTTGGTTCGGCATGATGTGTTGGCAGGCCCACTAGTCCAGTGATGCCTGTGCTGGCTGTGTGTGGGGTGTGTGTAAGCCAGCCCTCAGGGAGTAGCTGGTGCTGGCAACAACTTCAACAGTCATCAGGCACTCAGGAATGCAATGTTCGAACAGCAAGGGAGCATGACTTGAGTTGCACAGAGTTAGTGGCCCCGGATGCACAGCGGCCGACACGGGCCTACTGCCACGGGACGCTGACTTGCGGGAGACTGGGGTAGGGTCATGATGGCAGAGCAGGGTCTCGTATGTATCAAAGGTGGTTTTCGCGGAGTGTCTCGGGGGAGCGTGGGAGGTGTACCCCCAGGGCATGAGGCAGAGGGCACATACCAGCTGTGTCCGGCAACATGGCGGATATGAATGCCACAGACTCATGCCAAACACCAAGTCCGTACCTGCCAGTTGCTGATGACAACCCCCAGGCCACAGGCTCAGACACCAACAATGTTCTGCCGGAGGCTGACGGTGACTCACGGCGCACAGGGTTAGTGGCACCAGGTCAGTCCTTGCGAGTGGTTGACCTCCTCCGTAACGGGGATCCGGGTTTCCACTGGACTGAAACGCATCTGTCTCTCACTCCTCTCCCTGCATTCACTGGCATGAACTCTGCCATTGATTAATGAAGACTCAGTTCTAGATGTGGGACATACTGGACTGCAGTGTAGTCCGGCTGCAGCGGTGGGGTATGTCAACGAATGTGGACTCCTGTGGGCCTGTGTCATGGAGGACAGCGATGGTCTGAGGAGGCTGCCAAGCTCGCGGGCATGGGTCTTGGAGCTAGCACCGGCACGTGGTGGGCCCTCTTTGACACACAACGGTGTCGGCAGGTGAGCAGTGCGGCCTTGGAGCGCTGGGTATCAGTGGCCTGGGGTGCAGCAGGTGCACAGGCTTGCAGGCCCTGCTGCTCATGGCGTTGGCCTCGTGGCGGGCTGAGAGGCGCCGCCCTGGCAGTGACGTTGGCCATTCTGGGAGAGCACCACGCTCAGCGCAATGGTGTTTTCATCCACACCCCTGCACAGGCCTGGCGTAAGCCGGGCCAACCCACTACGCTCACGCACACAGGGGGGGACGCAGCGAGCGACATTTCTGCAATCTAACCCACAGCCTGGGGTGACATGGTTGCGTCCACTGTTCACTACTCCCCTGACACCAGCAGGTAATGTCTGCATGGACATATCTGTGGTTTGCATACCCAGGTCTGTCCAGCACATTCACGCCACACTTGTCGTTGTGTACATTCCCATTCATGGGTCACTTGCATCCTTCGCACATGCCTGCTTTCCGCCTCTCCACACGTTCAGCTGTTGTGTGGCTGTGGTGCCATGATATAGCTGGCTTGTGTACATGGGAAGCCCAGTATCCCAATGGAGTTGTGTTGTCGTGTCTGGTAGGTGGGCATGTTGATTGACATGTTGTATGTGGTTTGGTCACATGTGCATTCCCACAGTTGTGCGTTGTGTGATGGTGGCTTTGAGGTGTGTGGTGTGTTGATTTGGTACTTACCAACAAGCAGTCCAGTTCCACAGATGCCATCCTGGAAGCGCTGGTTGATGATGGACTGTGGGAAAATGTAGGAATCGTGCACACTGCCTGGGTAGTTTGCGACGACATTGGTGAACATTTCCTGGTGGTCCACTATTGCCTGCACATTGATGGAATGCATGTGCTTTCTGTTGCGGTAGATGTGTGCAGTGTCCGCAGGGGGCACAAGTGGGACATGTGTGCAGTCAATGGCCCCCAACACGTGTGGAAGCTAGCAATGGCGTAGAAGCCTTGCTTGGTCTCCAGCTGTTCCTGCGCAGTTTGGGGGAAGTGAAGGTACTGGGGTATGAAGCTGTTGATGGCATCCAGGACAGGTGTGAGGAACTTGGATAGGGCTGGCTGTGAGACTCCTCCGACTCTGGCCGTTGTTGGTTGGAAGGTACCAGAGGCCGACGTGTGCAGCACAGCCAGCAGCTTTGTCTGCGGAGGGATGTTGGTTGTCCGCTGTGTTGGGACCGTCAGCCTGTGGCCGATGTGGGTCATGATGCGGAGGATGGTTGTCCTTTTGAGCCTGTAGTGGGCAATGACTTCGTCGGGCGTTAGGTCTGTGAGACTGGTGCTTTTTCGGTAGGTCCGCTGTCTTACTCTGTGCTGCCTCTGTGGTGGTCGGGGGGGTGCCGGTCCGGGTCCTGAGGGTGGTGGCGGTCCTGGGGGTGGTGGCGGTGGGTGTTGTGGCCCTGTTGGGGCTCCAAGCTGCATGATGAGTAGCTCCATGGCGTCGGTTGTTCTTCGGCTGTGGCTGTGTGCGGGGCTCCGCTGCCTACTGCAGGTAGTCATCGTGCTTAACACCAGCAAGAGGCAGGTGTTAAATAGCTGCTGCTACTGCGGCTTATCGCGTGGTTTTGGTTCGCATCGCAGATCTGGCAGTTCGTTGTGAAAGTGGTGTAGTGGTGTTTTCGTGTGTTTTTGCACGGGAACGCCTACTCTGCATCTCATTAGGGTTAGTTGGTGGTGTCACCCGTGGGGATAAAATTTGCGGCAGTTATCGCGGGAATACTGGCGATGTCTGCAGTTTGCACCCGCTTGTGAATGGGGCGTTAAGTCTGTCTCCACTTTTGATGCGTTAAGATGGCGATAACTCGGCGATAAGTCCTTGTGAATTTGCCCCCGTGTGTTTTGGCTCCAAACCAAAGGAGTATTATTCTTTCACCACATGCTATTGTCTGTTTAGTGTATCATTATGGAGTGCTTGCCTTGCAATGCATGAGGTCACATTTTACATCCCAGACATACAATGAGCCTTTACACATTACCTTGTTTAGCTCGTTGATGCAATGTATATAGAAAGCGATCCTTTTTTTGTTTTTTTCACTGCAGCAAGCTTTTCTAAATATTTTAGTCAGGACTCAAAATTCCAACTGAACCTACTGACTTTGCAAGTGCTCGTTTCATTTAGTTATGATCAACTATGTTTTGCTAAGTTAGACCGGCGCCTGGAGTTAGCCTATCATTTAAACATTTTAAGCCTTGAATCCAGAGTTAACACAGAATTAGAAACATTTTGCAATTTCAAGAAGCCCGCGTTCTAAATTGCATAATTTGAATAAAAGCTCAGGAATATCAGTAAATCACCCCGCTCAGACAGAAAGTCATTTGTTTCTAACAAATATCCTTTAAGACATTGAATTCCATCCTTTTACAAGTAAATTCTCCATTTTAGATATGCAGCATGTCAGAATGTCCATTGATTTACATTGCTGCCTGTGATCACATTGGAGTACCACAAACATCAACTATTTTCATTGAATAATATTTTATTGAGAGTAGAATTTATTTTATTTGTATTTTTTGTAGGGGTAGATAGTGTTGTTTTTTTCTTAAGTGTATGCCGGTTCATGGGAGTAAACCATTCACGTTTAACGTTATACTTATTACACAGTGTTAAACTAGGCAATTAGATGCGTTCTGAATACTCCCTGTCTCTTCAAACACCAACGACTTATTAAGTATGAAGACTTGTTCGTTGTTGTCTTTATTGTTTTTGAGATGCTGGGAATGAAACAAACAATATTGCCTGTATTTCTTATGAATATTATTTTACCCATTTCTTTAAATCTTCATTACTATTTGGAAGTACGAAATGCATTTTAACTGTAATGAATTGTATTTTGTTATGAACAGTACAATATTCCCTGTCACTGTATTTTGACAGCAAGTTGACTTCATGTTCACAAGTATAGGATTTGTTTAGCTCCAGGCATCTGTGTTTGGATTACTTGAATACTGATTGGTTCACTGCCAGGGGCACAGAAAGGTCAAGCTGTCCTTTTCTAAAGACTTTTTTGCCAAAGAGTTTCACTCATTAATCAGAGTTAAAATGAAGGGGAAAAGGCAGTGACTTGAAATCATTTGATTCTTTCTTGAAGGTGTATCTGAAAAAGCAGAGCTGAGTGCTGGTGCTAGAGGTTGAATAGATGTTTGTACAGATCATACCACAGAGGTACTTCTGACAGGTGACCTGAAACCTTTTAAACTGACATCTGTCACAGAGACAGACATAGGATTTTAGCCCGAGAGCCTGTACTCATGACATTTCATTTTTCATCAGGTTTAGAGAAGAGAAAAAAAGATAAACTTGAAAAAATCTTGCCACAGGCAAAAAATGAGATCAGGTTTTCTGCAGCTGTCTGGCTCACCTTTAAAGGTCAAAGGTCCCAGCAAAGTGAAGGAAAGGCCCTCATATTATGTTGTTAGTTAAAAGAATAGATTGCTTCTAAAAGTGTATTTTGTATTAGCTGCATATCCCAGTGCATTGTGGTCATGGTAACAGCAGGTATACATTGACTTTCTGTTTCAATTTAGAAGAATTGTTTTTTCTGCAGATTTTCTTTTTTCTCCAGTCTTATTATCTATGGTGAGAAGTGCGTTAGCAAGGTTTCTTGTTTTTAAATAATGATGTGCTCTATTTCCAACTAGCGTTTTTACATGGCCTTGCCTCATCTCAAATAATAATCCATATTAATTGTGTGAATGTGTGATATCAAATAAGACTAAGGGCACAGTTATTTTATGCCCACTTGAGGGATGTTGTATCACCAATTTGTTGAAGAAAAGGTATGAATAAATAGAATGTAAGAGAAATAAAACGCTGGCTAATAATGGCAGCATTGCAAGCCACTGAAAACTCAACCAAAGTTGAAAGCTAAACACTCTACCTCATTCGAAGGCATGGACGTATAAGGATTATAAAATAAGAAAGTGAGAGGTAAAGCTAGATGTGCAGATAAATACTGAAAATGCATGAGCAACTATTTGAATACACTGTGAGAATATTCTAATTTGTATTACATCCCCCTCACCTTGTCTCCATTCGGATAAGCCCACTCCTAAACATCCAAAGCTTGGTGTACAACATCCTATTACTTTGTGTAGAGTGGATTGGTCTTTTTTAACATTACTGGTGGCAATTCCACTACAATTAGCAGATATCTGGAGAAATTAGGGAATAACCAACAGAAATATTTTCCCCCAACAATCATTTCTTGAATCAAAATACTTCTGGGGATGTTGATGACATACGTAGAAATTTGTAGCTGAAATGGTAAGAAATACTTTTATTCGACTTCATTTAAAATCATAAAAGCATCATACAAATGACCCACAAAATATTTAAAAATCATTGAACATTGGTACTAATAAAATTGCATTAAACTCATTAAAATATATTCTAAAACCAGTATTGAAACGATTTTCCTGTGATTGCATGTAAACGTGTGGCGTCCAGCCCTACGAAGGAGAAATCGTGCTTCTGATATGTTTGGATAAGTCCAGTCGCCGGCTGTCCATACTCGAGTATCCAGTTAAAGTCAATGAATAATTCCTGAACATAGGGCCTGATTACGATGGCGGTGAACCTGCCACCGACAGGCTGTTGGTGGCGGGTTCACCGCCATCGTGAGGCCATTTCCCGCTCGCCAGATTGTGATGGCGGGCGGTGTGCTGGCAGGCGGAAAGCCCGACCGCCATTGGTCCGACAGTAGCAATCATTCCGATTGCCTGTCGGACCACCCCGCATCCCCAGAATGGTGGCGGTGCCTAGCAGGCACCGCCCACCTGTTTAGGATGCAGGATCCCCGCTAGCCTTTCCATGGTGGTTCACCCGCCATGGAAAGGCTGGCGGGAATGGTCTTTGGGGGCCCGTAGCGGGTCCCCCTTGCCCCCGGGCACTTTGGTTTTCCACTTGGGGGCATTTCACTGAAACATGTGGCAGGCACCGCATGGTGCCTGCCACGTAGTGCAGGGAAATGTAATACGTGCCGTTTTTACATTGAGGTGGGTGCTGCAGCCAGCAGCACCCGCTGCAATGTCAAATATGGGGAGTGTGACCGCCGTGGTGGCAGTGAGTAAAGTACTGCTGCAATTATCATGTGAACTGCAAGTTTTTGATCTAAGTAAACAACATTGCTTTTGGGAAGGCATATTTAATTCATCTGTCTCTCTTCTCTAGTTCTTTTGCCACTAAGCTTAAAAACTATATTGCCTTAGATGCCAGTTGGACTGTTGAGCCTCCTAAGCATTTTATAATGCCAGATCTACAAGTCCTTATTTGTTCTTGCTTCAGTGTTGGAGTAGTGACTCATTACCATAATCGCAAAGGCGGCATTCCAGGGTGGGCCAGGACCGTTTCCATTTTGGGTTAAGATCTTTAGATGGATAAACTCCGAGCCACAGTAATATCAGGTTGAACTTTTTTGATCTAAGAAAGTGTTGCAGCAGATACGATTGAGGTTTTAAAGTTATATATGTTAGCATCACCACCCACATGTGGGTGTTATGAGTCATAGATGCTTTATCTGTTAGCTGGGATTGCAGCTTAAGCTTAATGGCTTTGTTGGTTATTTGTTTGAACTCGGGGTAGGCTGGTATTGTGAGCCAAGCCTACTCCAACTTTAAAGAAGAGAGTGATTGCTTTGAAATGAGGTATACTGACTTATTCAACTTGGATTGTTTTTCGACCTCCAGCCAGCAGTGATGGGCTGAGGAGTTTTCCTCTGCTGCCCTCGTTCTCCAGTAATATTGGACGAGGGCCCCTTGTCTTGTCGCTATCTGGTTTTTTAAACCGAATTCAAGTCTTATATGGGCTTGAGATATGTGGCTTGGAATTAAAAATAGTTTCTTAAAGAGACTAGTTTGTGCAGTATTCAAAGCTGATGCATCCCTGATGTTTAGCAGATCTGATCTGTATGAAATTGAAGGCAAGAATTTTGCTGCGACGACCTTTAACAAGTGGTTTGTTGAGCAGTCGCTAAGTTTTTTCTGCAAGGTTTTGAATGCGAATAGGAGCTGTTTTGCTTTTGCTTGCCATAGTGCCAGGTATTGCTTGTAGTTGAGCTACCGATCTAATAGCACCCCCAGATATTTGTATGTTTCCACCTGGTCCAAGATGTTACTGTTTGCTGACCAGGTGAATTTGGGTTGTTTTTTTTGTGAGGACTTGAAAAGCACATGACCTTAGTTTTTTGGAAGTTACTGAGCAGAATAATGTCATCAGCATATTGCAGGCTTGCTTTTGGGGCATTACCCAGTTTCGGGGGGTCTCCTTGTGTTAGGCGGAGGTGGTTCTCTAGATCCGCTCTATAGATGTTAAACAGGCAGGGGGCCAAGATGCACCCCTGATTTAAGCCATTGGTGGTTGAGATTTTCTTGGTTAGACTTCGACCATCCACCAATTTTATTTGAGTCAATTCATGAGTAGAGGTTGATAATTGCTTCAAGCAATTTTGTGGGGGCTCCCCAAGATTTCATTTTTGCCCATAGCTTTATTCTGGGAACCTTCTCATAAGCGGCTTTAAGATCTACAAAGCACGCACGCAGGAAGCTTGATTTAGCGATGGCTTGGTCTGCCAGGAGCATAGCTCCTGATAGATTTATTAAGGTGCTCATTCCTGCGTGAAATCCTGTTTGTGTTTTAGGGATTAGGTTTATGCTGTTAACCCAATCCTCTAAGTTAATCAACAAGTTTGAAGCGTATGTCTTGGCGTCAACATCGATAAGTGCTATTAGTCTATAATTGGTTTGGTCTGAACGCACCCCTGTTTTGTATATCGGTTGGAGGATACTTCCTCGCCATGAATCGGAAATGGTACATGTCTCCAAGGCATAGGTGAACAGGGGAGTTAGGTGTGTGGACCAGAAAAATGGATCTTTTTTAAATAAGGCATTGGGCAGGCCATTTGGCCCCGGGCCCCATCGGATTTTTGTTGTTTTATGGCATTCAATACCTCCTTTTGCGTGATCTGTGGGTAAAACTCCTTTGGGTCGGCCCTTGATGTTACATGTGCTTCCGGCTGCACATTATCTTCTATGTAATTATCTTGGGCCCTAGGGGGATTTATCATTGTTGATAGGCAGATTTTGGTATCTGTTTACGATTTAATTTCTGAGCGATGGGACCTCGAGGCGCATTTTCCGGATAGAGACCAACTGGGTCACATTTGGTGTTTCATCAATGGTTGCTGCACTAGAGTGAGACATCTTGTTGTATGTAGTTGCTATGTGGGCACTCCAGGTATGTTCAATTATGTCTGAGTTGAAGTGTTGGTTTTTACCATTTAGTAAGATGCTAATATTAGCCCAGAAAAGTTTTGAGTTTCTTTGCTCCTGGCATGAAGCATTTTTAACCAAATTGCCTCTTTATATGTGTGCGTTGCCACCCTGATTTCCTTTTTCATGTCTCTTTTCATTTTTGTAGTTTTTGCAAGTGAGTGCTGAGTTGGTTGTAAACCCTAGGAGTGCATTGATCTTAATTGTTTATTAATTTTTTTTTTATCCTTAGGTTATTTGTGAACCATCCTGCGCCAGTGCTCCTGAATGCTTTGTGACTGGGGGTGCTGTAAGGGAATTTTGTGTTTAGATTGATGACGAAGACCTCCCAGGCCTCTAACCCGAATAGCTTCGCGTTGGCTGTGCTACAGGCCTCCATGATGGCATCTATGTTGTTTTCATTCCATGTAAGTCATTTTAAATTGTAAGGATGGTTTGTTAATGTGAGACCCTTAACTTGCAGAGTCCTTTCTGGAATGCAAGCTAGAATAAATGTTTGTGGGTAGTGGTCACTTTCGGCTCTTTCCTTTATTTGAAAATTGGAAATATAGGGAAACAGGTCTGGGTCCGCCAAAGTAAAATCGATGGTTGCGCCGGTTTAATCTGTAACTCTTGTAAAGGCTGCTGGGCTATCCAAGGGGCCTCGTCCATTTAGTGTGAACAGTGACAGTTCTTCCAGTAATGTGGTGGATTTCTTGCCCGACGTGTCACGTCTTGTTGTGTTACCCTGCCGTACCTGTATGTGACCTGCTAAATTGTTTTCGTGGCCTTGTAATAAGTTCAGATTAAAGTCCCCTGACAGAATTATGATAGAGTGTGGATAAGTGGATTTTAATGTTTGAAGCGAGGCGATCAGTAGCTGTTTTTATTTTTTCTAATGCTTGTGGGCTGGGTGAATATAGGTATTCAAAATTAGTAAAATGGTGGAAGATGGGACTGCGAGTTTAATGCATTGCATCCAGGGTGAGTCTAAATCCATTTCTTCGTATTCCCAAAAGCTATCGGTCGAGATGTAAATCGATAGGCCGCCTTTTGCCCTTCTGTATTTTGCTTCTTTTGTGGCTGTGTTGAAATGTTCTTTGTAGCCTACAATTGGGGAATTTATTGACTGCCAGGTTTCCTGAAGTAAGAGGATATCATGCACTTGGAGAAATTCTACAAAGTCGGCCTTGTCAAGTTTGGAGCGTAGACCGTTCACATTCCAGGAGCAAATCTTGCAACCCTGGGCTGTGTTGAAAACTTTTTGTGTATTGGTTCATGCTGCTCTATATTTCGTGTTTAAGGGCCTCGCCTGTGGGTCATCCTCGAAGTTAAATACTTGGGGCTGAGGTATTGTGATGGTGATTTGCCTTGTGGTTTGGTCACAAACTTTGGCTATGCTAAGATTATCAGGCCCCTTTGATCCTTTCAGTACGCCCGTGGTTTGGTTAAACTGCTGTAGTGGGCTTGGGCAGCGAGGTAACTCCACCTTTTTTAGCTCAATGCCCCATGTTGCGAAAGATGCTCTATGCAGCAGAATCTGTTCTGAAATGAGGTGATCTGCTCAGGTTGCTATCGTGATTTCAGACCCCAGTCTGTTGGGGTTGGGTTTAAATTTGATTCTTTCCAGGTCTCTAGATTTAATATGCCTCAGGTCTGGGAGGGCTTCTAGTAATTTTAATATTGTGCTACTGTTCAATATGTCATGGGCTCCCCTCGAGGTGTAGTGTGGAACCAGCTCTACCTTTCATTACACGAGGTCAGTAGATTTGTCAGAAGTGACTTGGCACAATAGGCCGGTGTCTCAACTGATACTTCAGTGATGCCTTGGTGATATGAAACTATTTGTGGAAGTTGTCCTCTGGGGTTTTGTAAGATGCATTTAAAATTTGTTGCTGGTTGGGACTCCAAGGCTCTCGAGGTTTGTGGTGCTGTCTCGCCTTCTTTTCCGGTTACACGTCTCTGCCGTGACTAGTCTCCTGCCAGTATCTGCATCCTGATTACTGATTTCACTCGCTTTTGTCATTGGATCCTTGGGGGGTAGGATTAAGTTGGTCTTTGGAGCTCCCTGGATTGTTGTCTTTATTGTCTTGCGCATGTCCAGAGGTTTAAATATATTATATATTTTACTTGCAGGAGTGTTTTGCTTTTTAGAGGTTTTAAGCTTCTTGAATCTGCGGCCTCTTTCGTAGTTGTCGATGTATGGTTCAGTGTGCTGGTAATTTTTGTGACATCCCTGATGTTTTCTTCTCCTGTGTCTTTCTCGCTTTTTTCATTAATGTTCTGAGGAGGGGTTGTCTTTTGTATCAGCAGTGAGTATGAACACCGTTCATTTAGTTTGCTTTTCCTTGCTTTCCTCAGATGTTTTCGTTCCCTCTTCGTGAGGGAAATGTGTGGGTTTGTGAGTATGGGGCTTTCGTCAGCTTCCCTTGTTGAGTTTTGTTGTTTAGGTGAGGACGCTGACTCTCCAGATGGTTGATCGTTCAGGTGCTCGCTCTCTTCCTTTTCATCGAGTGAGATTATGCATGCATGTTCTGAGCTATTAGAGATCCTTTTTTTTTTCTTGAGGTGTTGCTTCCTGCTAACAGGTGGCTACCACAGCATTCTACCTTTGAGTCCCAATCCCTAGCCAGTGTGGGGTTTGAATGAGCTTCCCAGACCTCCCCCAACAGCTCTGTCATTATGATTGGAACCGTTGCAAGTTTTTTGATTATTTGGGTACAATGGCAATGGTGATAAGTAGTGTCCCAGTCCTGTTGGACCTTCATTATCATAGTATTTAAGGCCTGCAACATTTGTTCTATCCCCTGGGCATGGATAGCTAAGACGTTTAGTAGCTCGACTTGAGTGTGTAGCTTATCTGCATGGTATGTCATGGCGGTTCCAATGGTTTCCATGGTTTTAAGCAAGTGGGGCCACATGGAAGGAGCTGGGGGTAAATAGTTGCTTTTGTCGAGGGCCGTTTCAATTGGTCCTCGATCGTTCTTGGTTGTGCCTTTTCGCATGGTTCAGTTGCAAGGGCTGCCTTGGGCCCTTTAGGCTCCTGAGACGGATGCCCATTTGGATTTAGTTGGGGCGCTTCCTGTTCCATTTGTTTCGCTTTTTTAGACGGGTCGAGTGGTGAGAACAGGATGTTAAGGTCTTGTTCACAAGCTGGTAGGTGCTCCAGTTGAGCCGTTGGTTGCGAATCAGGCGGTGAATGAGATGATACAAATGGACTTAAAATATTGTCTTGCCAAAGCGCCTAGTCATCATTGATTTCATGAGATGGTGTTTGATGATACCGTTGAGTTGGTAGAGCTAATTGGCTAATTAGTGGCTCCCAGCTTGACTCTGGCTACGTGTAGACTAGGGCCTCTATGAGCTGGTGACAGTGTACTTGAGGGTGACCTAATAGATGTGAGTCGTTATGCATTTGTGTATCTTGGTTGAATGCTTGCTTTCTTAGATTTTCTCTTATTGGAGAGAAGGGATCTTTTTGTTCACTGCAGTTAGTATCTGTGCTTTTGTTGCTCTTATTACAGGGGAGGAGTTCCTCAGTGCCTTGGCTGTGGATGTTGTTGATATTGCTTGTCTTGGCTTCCTCGTGATTCTGGGGGGAAACTTCAATGCGGTACACTTTTAGGAAGTTGATGATAAGTGCCCGCTTGCTGACTTTGGTGCTCAGGCAATGCATAGTAGTTGCGGTCGGCTCTCTATCCTCAACACGGTCTATGTCTAAGTCTCTTTCCTCGACACTGACTATGTCTAAGTCAATCTCCGACACTGAACACTGCAACCCATTGGTTTTTGCAACCGCATCTCATTGGCCCCCTATTTCCCTCTTGGGTTTTCCTTGCGTTTTTTTGCCACACCTCTGATTTTGCCCGATCTCATAGCGGAGGTGCTTGATCCCAAATCCCAGATGTGGCTGCTTGATACTTAAGGAGCTTGCTCGCTCCAAGTCCAACTTCGTCAGTTGCTGGCACTTAGTAGACCTTCCTTTTTTGGGGGGGGCAATTTTGCTGCACGTAGCGGGTCTCTTGGAGTGACAAGTTGGAAATTTTTAAGTAGTGCTCCGTAAGTTGCTTGAAGACCCTTTTTAGGGAAGAACTATGCTGAGGATGAAGTCAGATACTGGGGATTAAATCTGATGCACTCCCCTTTTCAATTGCTTCCTGGACCCAGGTGCCGTGGCCTAGAAGTTGAGGCGTGGTGTATTTTGTGAATCACTCTCCCACCTTCTCTCATGCCTTGTCCCCTTATCTCCTGCCCCTGTGCTCCTTTCACTCCTTGCACTCCTTAGTGCAGACTTTGTTTGCCGTAAGTACTAGGGGGTTTTATTCTATGGTTTTTATTTTATTTTTGCTGCTGCTGCTCCCCCCCACTCCTTTAGGGGAGGTTTGCAGGAAGGTTACAGCTTTGCGTGGCTTTGAAATATAAGTATTTTTTAGGGGGGTCTTGGGCACTCTTAAGGGCACGGGCTCTTCTACCCCTCCATTGTCCTATTCCGCCTCTCACTGGGGCTCTTGCGGTTGCTTTGCAGCACTGTGCTGTTACTCTGTTGGCTGCAGGAGGGCAGGGGGGTGGGGGGATGGGCGCAGGGGCAAGCGGGGCTCACAGGGCAGGACCGCAGGCTGCACCTAACCTAGTTGGGCTGCCTCTGCACTGCCGCCGAGGGCTCACACTCTCTGCAGCCGCCTGCTAATGGTGGGCGCGATTGCCACGCTTGCCGGCGTCTCTCTTACCACAAAGTGATGGGCCGGGCGCCGTGCTGGAAATGATTCCCCTGGAACCAGTCAATACAGCGGGGGGCTGCTGTCAGGCCCGGTCCTGCCACGAAGATCTCGGCAGATGCTGGTGCGAGTACGTTGCAGTTGCAGAGAGCTGCTTCGCCTCGCCTCGCTTCGTCTTGCCTCGCTGCCTCACTGTGTCAAGGCTTCACCCACTCAGATGTGCAGTATTATTCTCACACATTCCAATAATTTCTGGAAATGTTTCTGGTTCTTGAGAGTGGGAAAACTGTGCTTAGCCTCATTGCAAGCATCTTATCCCATTTACATGCATCATTGAGATGCTCTACATGAGCTAAATATGTAGCATAAGGAGTCAAATGCGTTGTGTAAATTCTTACAACTGAATGACACTACTGTATCCATAATATAGAAATTTCAGCCTGTGTGACCCACCATTAAATAACAAATGCAAGAGTTAGTACTATCCCCATGTTGAATTGTAATGTCCACAAAGCAACAATGCAAAGATTTTCAATGCTTACCAAAAGGGATGGTGGAAGGATATCAAGTGCTCCAGCTAAAATAAAATGTTGCCTCCTGATACTCCTCATATATTAAAAAGGGTAATTATCTGGCATTTTTATGTATTTGACATGACAGCTGCAATGCTTCTACATTCTTTGGAAGTGAAGTTATATCGCTGACAGATAAGAGATGTATGGAACTGGTGATTTGTACAGGTGATGGTATTATATATATCACAGGTGGTGACATTATATATGTATATAAATCCACTGAAAAAAACAAACGTTTAAGGGACGTTATAGTTAGGCTCACATTTCACTCGTACAAAACCAGCAAAATTCAGCAGTTATAGTTACCTGAACTAACTATAACTTGCACCCCCGCATACACTGCTTATGACCTCACATATTACATCACTCTTGACATGCACAGTGACATCACTGATGACTTCACTAATGACATCTCAAACAACATCACTGGACAACATCCAGTGATTGTGAGTGTTTTCTAAATGTTTCTGAGTGTTAAAGATATATACTAAGATACTAAAAAAGTTAAATGAGTATAGTTTGTGTACTACTAACGAAAGATACTCTTTGTAAGACATATTATGTGAGTGGCTGTGTGACTGCGTGTATCAATGTGTGAGAAGGTGTCTGAGTGGTTCTATAGGTGTGTGAGTGGTTGTATGGGTGAGTGAGTGGCTGTATGAGTGACTGTATAGGTGTGTGAGTGGCTGTATGTCTGGCTCTGTGGGTGAGTGAGTGAGTGTGTCAGTGGTGCATGGGTGAGTAACTGGGTATGTGAGAGGCTGTATAGGTAAGTAATGGGGTATGTGAGTGGATGTATCTATATGTGAGTGGGTACATAAGTGGTGTATGGGTGAGTGAGTGGGTGTGTGAGTGACTGCATGGGTGAGTGAGTGAATGTGAGAGTGGCTGTATGTGTGAGTGTGTGCTTGTGTCAGTGACTATATATGTGAGTAAGTACATTTGCTAGTATATGTATGAGTAAGTGAGTGGATGTGTGAGTAACTGGGTGAGTGGCTGTATGAGTGACTATGAGTGAGTGAGTGAGTGAGTAGATATGTGAGTAGCTGAATGGGTGACTGACTCAGTGCATGAGTGGCTGTATGGGTGTATGAGTGGGTGTGTTAGTATCTGTATGTCTGTATGACAAGATGCATGAGTGGCTGTATTGGTCAGTGAGTAGGTACATGAGTGGCTGTGTGGGTGAGTTAGTGGTTCTGTGAGTGGCTGTATGAGTGAGTGGATGTTTGAGTGGCTCTATGAATCAGTAAGTTGGTGTGTAAGTAATTTTATGGGTCTGTGAATGGGTATGTGAGGGAATGTATGGGAGTGAGAGTGGGTGTATGAGAGGTTGTATAGGGGTGTGAGTGGGTGTGTGAGTGGTTCTGTGGAGCATGTCATCAGTGAGGTAATATGTGAGATCATAAGCAGTGCATTGGGGGGCATAAGTAATAGCTCAGGTAATTATGTCTGCTGAATTTCACTGGTTTTGTATGAGTGAAATGTGAGCCTAACTATGATGTCCCTGTAGCCTTTGTTTTTTTCTGAGGTTTAAAAACAATTCTATTTCCTAACTATAACGTCCCTGTAATTTTAGTTGTTTCCAGTAAATTTCTGAGGCTCTTTTTATATTGTTTCGTAACTATAACATCCCTGAAACTTTTTTATATATTTTTTTAAAATTTTATTTCCTAACTGTAACCACTGACCTTTGGCAGTGATTGTGTAAGTGCATGAGTTTCTCAGTAAGTCTGTGAGTAGGTGCAAGAGTGTCTGAATGGGTCTTTTAGTGGGTGTGTGAGTGTCTGTGTGGGTCTGTGAGTGAGTACATGAGTCTCTGAGTGGGTCAGTGAGTGGCTGCATAAGTCTGAGTGGGTCTGTGGGTAGCTGTGTCAGTCTCTGAGTGGGTCTATGAGTGGGTGCATGAGTGTCTGAGTGGGTCTCTGAGTGGGTGCTTGAGTATCTAATTGGGTCTATGAGTGGGTGTGTGAGGGTCTGAGTGGGTCTGTGGGTGGGTGCATTAGTTTCAGAGTGGGTCTGTAAGTGAGTGCATGAGTGACTAAATGGGTCTTTTAGTGGATGTGTGAGTGTCTGCGTGGGTCTGTGAGTGAGTACATGAGTCTCTGAGTGGGTCAGTGATTGGGTGCATAAGTCCAAGTGGGTCTGTGGGTGGGTGCGTGAGTCTCTGAGTGGGTCTGTGAGTGGGTGGTGAGTCTCTGAGTGGGTCTCTGAGTGGGTGCTTGAGTATCTAATTGGGCCTGTGAGTGGGTGCATGTGGGTCTGTGGGTAGGTGCATGAGTTTCTGAGTGGGTGTGTGAGTGTCTGAGTACTCTCTGTTTTGCCCTCATGCTCTGTTTTGCATTTTCTGCTTGTTTTTCTGCCCTCTGTTCTGCCTTTCCTGCTAATTGTTCTGCCCTGTCTTTTGCCCTCTTCTGCTCTTTTTTTCCATTCCTGCTCGCTTTTCTGCCCTGTTTTGCATTTTTTTCTCAATATTCTGCCCCCTGTATTGCCTTTCCTGCTACTCTTTCTGCGCTCTGTTTTACCTTTTCTGATCGTTTGTCTTCCCTCTGTATTGTAATTGTAATTGCATTTATATAGCACTTACTACGCCTGACAAGGCGTTGAAGTACTTTTCAGTGAGTAGCACCCTACTCCAGAACCAAAAAGGATTATTGGTGAATTAATATAGGGAAATATGAAATTAATTTGAGCGGATGACATGTGAGTATGTCTGCTGGATTGAAAAGGATAGTAGCGGGATAGAACAGGGAAGGGTCTAAAAAGTGTATATTTGGAGATCATAGCAATAGGAGGAGATTTAGGATGAGTACAGAGAGAAAAGAAGGGGAAAAGAGTCTCTAGCATCATTCAATGCCTTGCAGAATGGGTGCAATGGCATGGAATAAGAAATAGCTAAATGCTCAGGAAAGCCACTCTGCTTTACGTGCAGGCCCCTGCAGTGTAGGCGGGGAATTTTTAGGGGACCCCCATTGAGCCCAAGCCCTTGCGTTACGCCACTGTGGTGTCAATTAAGCACAATCAAATTTCATGATGCACAGACACTCTGTATATTAGGACCAACCAATGATCACAATGAAGAAAATATTTACTATTCAAGCTCCACGTGCACATTGATACTTGTGCAAGTGGTTCAAAGGACCAAAGTAAATACTACTGCACTTCCACAGGTGCTTGTCTGGGTTAATCAGTGATTATCAACACTAAAAGGTTTAGAATGTGTATATATGCCCACCCACTTGTATACACACAGACACACCAGCAGACAGACACACACAGGCACAAACACAGACACGCCAACACACGCAAAGACACAAAAACAGAAACATGTACATGAACTCACATACACACAAGCCCTCTGACGTATGAACACACATATGAGTAAACACAGATTTGGGCACTTACACCAGTGCACAAGCTCACACAGGCTCACACGGACAGACACAGCCAGACATACATGACTTACCCCTGCCAGTTGGGTGCCTGCCAGCATAAGCTCTGCCTGGGGAAGATGTGCCTGCTCTTGATGTGGTGCAGCTTTAGTAATATGCATTTGTTGTTGGGGGGTGGGTGCAGTGGAGAGCACCCCCTTACACCAGCAGCGCGGATCCTCCCCCACTCTGAGGTGCCTCTGTTTCCACACACCTAGGGAGGCATAACAACAAGAAGTGCTGAACATGGAAACACACTGCTTTGTCCATTGGTCCGAGGAGGGGAGCCACGGAACACTACAGAAATCACAGTCTGCACAAGTGTGAATCTTTTATCCACATTAAACTAGTGATGTAATAACACAGCCCAGCGGTAGACTTCAGTGAGCTATAAACAAACAGAAACGTACAGGAAAAAAAGTGCTTCACATGTTTACTCTTAAAATCCCACCAGAGGGGAAGGGGGTGGGTGCTGTGGAGTCAAGGGTGAACTTAAAGGGGGTGGATGCTGTGGGGTGTCAGACCTTGGTGTTTCAGGAATAAAGACATGAAATAGGGTTCAAGGAATGAGAGTAGATTGGGGGGTCAGGAAACAGGGCAATTAAGGAAGTAGTGGCTTAATGGCAGGGGTGGGTGGAATAAAGGGGCAACGTGGGGATAAAGAATAGAGTTGGGGTACAGCAGGAGTTAATGGGGTCAGTCAGCCCAGGGGTGGAACGAGGCAGTGGAGTGTGAAGGAAACATGAGTTGCTGAGTGGACGATGCGGGGTTCTTTGGAGGCAGGTTCCTAATAAAGGAAAGTTGTTCCTAAAAAGTGTTGGGGTAAAAAGAACAGGAGTAATTACTAAATGGGGAGCAAAACAGTAAGAGCAGTGGAACAACAGGGGACTCAGCTGGATCATAGAAGGGAGGTGGTCAGCACTGGGGGCGAATTAGGTGAGGGTGGAGGTAGTACAGTAGGGACTGCAGGAGTACGGCTCGGGGTGTTAAAACAAGGGTTGGTGTTGTGAAATAGGCAGAGAGGGTGGGATCAGGGGAACACAAGACAGAAAGTAAACATGTGGAATGAGAGGTGGGAGCAGGGGCGCTGTTAGGGGAAAGATGAGGGGTTAGTCAGGATGAAGCAAACTGGGTCTGTGGGTGATCGGACCTCCCCAGCACATTGTCTCACACACACCCTGGGGACTGTTGGGGATTCAATGAGCAAGGACCGGGGAGACAGCACGGGCAGGCTCTGTGCCCACAGTCTGAGGGCATGAGGGGTTGGGCAGGGCCTAAACTGATTTTGAGCCCAAGAACCCCATTCCCCAGGTCCCAGCCATTATTCAATGGGGGAGGGCCATCCATGGGCTGATTTTGGCCCCACGAACCCCATCTCCTGGGGCCCGGCCATGATTCCCTGGCTGCCCTGGAGCCTACCCAAAGCAAACACAAGGAGATGATGGACGGAGCGCTGAAACTTTTCAGACATTCACCCCCAGTCACAGATCTGGGTTGAATCCATCATCGTTCTTTAGCTCACTTCGCCACCCCAGTTCAGACACAGCTGTATGCAAATCAGTCTTGACCCAGTGCCTCATGGGAACAGTCCAGCCCGAACTGCCAAGGCATGTCTTCCCTGGACCGGAAACAAGCATCCTGGGACCGGTTTCGGGCTAACAGCCCTCATCAGCCAGGCTAGCTTGAATCCAGTGGCAAAGTGAGCAAGGGACCCACGTCTGGGCATACCCTACCAACTTAGGGTGAACAAAGCAAACACAAGGAGATGATGGACGGAGCGCTGAAACTTTTCCGACACTCACCCCCAGTCACAGATCTGGGTTGAATCCATCATCGTTCTTAAGCTCACTTCACCACCCCAATTCAGACACAGCTATATGCAAATCAGTCTTGACCCTAGGGCCACCCAGTGTGCTGTGGGACCATGGGGGTAGTGTGGGCAGTCAAAGACATGAAACCTCTGCTTCCAGCAGGCAGGAGCACTTTGACAGCTCCCGCTTGCTGGAAGTGGACTGTTTGCCTTTGCTTGGCATCAGCTTCCACCAAGCAAAATCACACAGTTATGTCCCTGGGGTGTGCACCCTGGGATATACGAGGAGCTGGCCCTGGGGGGTGGAGGTCCCAAGGGCCATTAATGGCTCTAAGCGGTGGCCAGATGGCCCCCCTACTTTACTTTTTATGGGCCGGCCCCTTGGAGGTGGTGGTCCCCAGGGCTGTACATGGACCGGGAGGGGGGCTGGGTGGCCCCTTCCACTTTTTAACACTATTTACCCCGGCAAGGAGGTGGTTCCTTGGGCCCAGTGAGGTCTGCAAAGCCCCCCATTACTGTCAATTTAGCCCCAGGAAGGTGGTGGTCCCCGGGGCCTGGGGGGTCCACGCAGGCCTGTCTATTTTTTGACTATTGCTCAGGGGAGGCAGTCGTACCCAGGTCCCGGAGGAGTCTGCATGGCCCCCGCACAATTGTTTTCTTTAAAGCCCCAGGGCGGTGGTGGTCCCTGAGGCTGGGGGGGTCTGTGCTGCCCCCTGCAATGATTAAATCATAAGCCCCAGGGAGGTGCTGATCCTCAAGGCATAAAAATGACCTAGGAGCAGGGCCCCATATGCCTCCCTCTTTTAAAAAAAAAATAAGATGTGTGTACATGCCCCCAGGACCATATGTGTGTGTGTGTGTGTGTGTATATATATATATATTCGGTGGTAGTCGGTTCTGTCATGTACCATTTCACAGCAATACGAGCACACATGTGTTTTATGTCAGCCCGTACACTCAGCACTCTGTTTCCACATGATTCCACCTAAACACGCTCTCGCTGGCCTAACTTTGAGTCTTTTTTCTATTAACTTGTCTGTCGAATCACCTGCTCGTTATCCACACATGACGTTTTGGGGCACTCACATAAGTCACTCTGTGATGTTGCACTCATGTAAATAAAGTATAACGTAAAAGTGTAATACATGTAAAATAATCGTAAAGCAATTCAACATGTAAAATCACTGTAAAGTATATTTACCTGCCTTTATATGACGCTACTTTCACGTAGCGCGCTATGTGATCAAGGCCGCAGGTCGGCGGACGAAACTTGTAATCTGGACCACTTAACAGAATAAATCTATTGCAACTGGTGTCCGTGTGATTTATCTACTTTGGTAACGCTGCGGGATATCCTGGTGATATATATATATATATATTTATATATATATATATATATTCACTGAAAAAACCATAGGTTTTAGGGACAGTTTTAGTTACTTGGACATTGCACTCGTACAAAACCCGTGAAATTCCCCCGTTATAGTTAGTTCAGCTAACTATAACTCGCGCCCGCAATGCACTGCTGATGACGTCACATATTACATCACTCATGACATGGTCAGTGACATCACTGATGACATCACTGATGACATCTCAAATGACATCACTGATGACATCATCCAGTGACTGTGTGTTTCTGTAAAGTTTAAATATTTTTAATATATATAGGAAAAGACGTATTGAAGAATGAGTGGGTGTGTAAGTGTCTGTATGGATGATTTAGTAGGTGCGTGACTGACTCTATAAGTGAGTGATTTAACGTATCTTACTGAATGCATGGGTTAGTGACTAAACTGGGTGAATGTCTGTATCCGTCTGTCTGTTGCTGTGTAAGTGGCTGCATGTGTTTGTGAATAGCTAAATGAGTGTCTATATGAGTTATTGAATGCTTGTCTGAGTATCTGTATGGGTGCCTGAGTGTTTGTGTGGGAGGGGTGTGTGCAACTCTGTGCATAGATGTGTGAGTGGGTGATTCACTGGGTGGATGGTTTCAAGAGTGCATCTGTGATAGACTGTATGGGTGGGTAAGTGTGTGTAAGAGTGTGTTAGTGAGTGAATGTATGTCCCAGTGGTACATGTGTGAGTAACTACATATGTGAAAGGCAGTATATATGTGTGTTGGAGTATATAAATAGCTATAAGCAAGAGTGAGTGATTGTGATAGTGGCGGTATGGATGAGTGTGTGCTTGTATCTGTGATTGTATAAGAGCGTAACAATGTGCTAGTATTTGTATGAGTAAGTGAGCTGGTGTGTGTATAACTGTATAGGTGAGTAAATGGCAGTGTGTTTAATTATTTGCATGACTGACTAGGTGTGTGAGTATCTCTATGGATGAGTGGCGTTGTTTGAGTGTCTATATAGGAGTAAGAGTGCATATGATAGTCCTGTACTGAGTGACCGTAAGTATGAGTGACTGTACGGGTGAGTGAGTGGATGTGTGTGTGTAGACCTAAGAATCAGTGAGTGGGTATGTAGTTATTGGTGTTGGAGTGTCTATGGTTTTGCGAATGGCAGTCTGTAATTTAGAGTGGGTGTATCAAAGGTTATATTAGGGTGTGAGGAGGTGCATCAGATTATCACGTGGATGATGTCATCAGTGATGTCATTTGAGATGTCATCAGTGATGTCATCAGTGATGTCACTGACCATGTCATGAGTGATGTAATATGTGACGTCATCAGCAGTGCATTGCGAGGCGCGAGTTATAGTTAGCTGAACTAACTATAACGGGGAATTTCACGGGTTTTGTACGAGTGCAATGTCCAAGTAACTAAAACTGTCCCTAAAACCTATGGTTTTTTCAGTGAATTTCAAAGGTTTTTTAAATGCTAATTTGTAACTATAAAGTGTCTGAAACCTATGGTTTTTTCAGTGAATTTCAAAGGTTTTTTAAATGCTAATTTGTAACTATAACGTGTCTGAAACCTACGGTTTTTTCAGTGAATTTCAAAGGTTTTTTAATGCTAATTTCTAACTATAACGTGCCTGAAACCTACGGTTTTTTCAGTGAATTTCAAAGGTTTTGTAAATGCCAATTTTTAAATGTATTAATTGTTATATTAATTTTTTTCATACTGATTTACTACATTTTTAGAAACAATTTTTTTTTACATATTTTATTTTTTAAATTACATTGTAATTACATTATACATTACATTACAAAAATACTTTCTCAGAATGAATTACTTTAGTTTAAATACTTTGCACATAGGCAATAGACTTTTAAGTACAGTAGTTACAGTTGTTGCAATGGGCAACACATTTTCAAACACAATGCAAAATTCAGCTCAATGTGAATTTCTAGTTAAATGCAATTAGTTACTTTATGGATTACTTTTGTAACCACAGGACTGGATCCTAGATTCAGTCCTGGTACATCTCCTGTAAACAGTTGAGTAAAAGCGTTTTGGTTACAGTCGTGATTTTTAAGGAATATTATTGTATTTTAAAAGTTGACACTTAGAAACTTTTTCTCATAGAATCACCAATGTTATCCTATGGAAGGAAATTCACTTAGCAGGTAAAAACTGTTATTGTTACTTTTTCTTACTCAGTGTTGGATCCTGGATCCAGCACTGGTGCATCTCCTGTAAACAGTTGAAAAAATGCGTTTAAGTCATACAGGCGATTTTTAAGGAATATTTGTAGTTTGTGAAAATCAACACTTTGAAACTTTTTTGCTGAAAACCAGTCAATCTTAGACTATGAAGGAAATTCAAGTTACCGGTAAGTACGGTTAAAATTACTTTTGAGGATCAGTACTGGGCTGAAAGATGCAGCACTGAGGTCTCTCCTGATAACAGGTGAGTAAATCGGAATTCGTATTTCGGCTGATTTTAGAGGAATATTTTAAAGTTCCAAAACTCCACACTTAGAAGAATTTCCAAGTGAAACCAGTCAATGTTAGCCTATGGAAGGAAATTCAAGTTACTGGTAAGTACGGTTAAAATTACTTTTCAGGACCAGTACTGGGCTGAAAGATGCAGCACTGAGGTCTCTCCTGATAACAGGTGAGTAAATCAGAATTCGGATTTCGGCTGATTTTAGAGGAATATTTGTATGTTTCAAAAATCAACACTTAGAAACTTTTTCAGCAAAAAGCAGTCAATGATATCCTATGGAAGGAAATTCAAGTTACTGGTAAGTACGGTTAAAATTACTTTTGAGGATCAGTACTGGGCTGAAAGATGCAGCACTGAGGTCTCTCCTGATAACAGGTGAGTAAATCGGAATTCGTATTTCGGCTGATTTTAGAGGAATATTTTAAAGTTCCAAAACTCCACACTTAGAAGAATTTCCAAGTGAAACCAGTCAATGTTAGCCTATGAAGGAAATTCAAGTTACCGGTAAGTACGGTTAAAATTACTTTTCAGGACCAGTACTGGGCTGAAAGATGCAGCACTGAGGTCTCTCCTGATAACAGGTGAGTAAATCGGAATTCGTATTTCGGCTGATTTTAGAGGAATATTTTAAAGTTCCAAAACTCCACACTTAGAAGAATTTCCAAGTGAAACCAGTCAATCTTAGCCTATGGAAGGAAATTCAAGTTACTGGTAAGTACGGTTAAAATTACTTTTCAGGACCAGTACTGGGCTGAAAGATACAGCACTGAGGTCTCTCCTTATAACAGGTGAGTAAATCGGAATTCGTATTTCGGCTGATTTTACAGGAATATTTGTATGTTTCAAAAATCAACACTTAGAAACTTTTTCAGCAAAAAGCAGGCAATGATATCCTATGGAAGGAAATTCAAGTTACTGGTAAGTACGGTTAAAATTACTTTTGAGGATCAGTACTGGGCTGAAAGATGCAGCACTGAGGTCTCTCCTGATAACAGGTGAGTAAATCGGAATTCGTATTTCGGCTGATTTTAGAGGAATATTTTAAAGTTCCAAAACTCCACACTTAGAAGAATTTCCAAGTGAAACCAGTCAATGTTAGCCTATGAAGGAAATTCAAGTTACCGGTAAGTACGGCTAAAATTACTTTTCAGGACCAGTACTGGGCTGAAAGATGCAGCACTGAGGTCTCTCCTGATAACAGGTGAGTAAATCGGAATTCGTATTTCGGCTGATTTTAGAGGAATATTTTAAAGTTCCAAAACTCCACACTTAGAAGAATTTCCAAGTGAAACCAGTCAATGTTAGCCTATGGAAGGAAATTCAAGTTACTGGTAAGTACGGTTAAAATTACTTTTCAGGACCAGTACTGGGCTGAAAGATACAGCACTGAGGTCTCTCCTTATAACAGGTGAGTAAATCGGAATTCGTATTTCGGCTGATTTTACAGGAATATTTGTATGTTTCAAAAATCAACACTTAGAAACTTTATCAGCAAAAAGCAGGCAATGATATCCTATGGAAGGAAATTCAAGTTACTGGTAAGTACGGTTAAAATTACTTTTGAGGATCAGTACTGGGCTGAAAGATGCAGCACTGAGGTCTCTCCTGATAACAGGTGAGTAAATCGGAATTCGTATTTCGGCTGATTTTAGAGGAATATTTTAAAGTTCCAAAACTCCACACTTAGAAGAATTTCCAAGTGAAACCAGTCAATGTTAGCCTATGAAGGAAATTCAAGTTACCGGTAAGTACGGCTAAAATTACTTTTCAGGACCAGTACTGGGCTGAAAGATGCAGCACTGAGGTCTCTCCTGATAACAGGTGAGTAAATCGGAATTCGTATTTCGGCTGATTTTAGAGGAATATTTTAAAGTTCCAAAACTCCACACTTAGAAGAATTTCCAAGTGAAACCAGTCAATGTTAGCCTATGAAGGAAATTCAAGTTACTGGTAAGTATGGTTAGAATTACTTTTCAGGACCAGTACTGGGCTGAAAGATACAGCACTGAGGTCTCTCCTGATAACAGGTGAGTAAATCGGAATTCGTATTTCGGCTGATTTTAGAGGAATATTTGCACAATGGTGAAGGGAGGGGCGGGGCCTGAGGTTACATCTGTGCAAACGCGCCCGTGGCGCGTTTTAAGTTGGGGGATTAAGTCCCCTTGAATCCTGAGGGTCCCTAGGGGCCAACTAGCCCACCAGGAACCTCCAATATGCGCCAGGGGGCTGCGTTGCAGAGACGTGTAGAGAGGCCACACCCCTTTTACACCTCTCTGCAACGCAGCTCTGTGGCGCTTTCTGGATGTACCTGTTGGGCTAGTTGGCCCTCAGGGACCCTCAGGATTGAAGGGGATTTAATTCCCCATCTTAAAACGCGCCACGGGGCCTGTTTGCACACATGTCACCTGAAGCCCCGCCCTCCCTTCACCACTGTGCAAACGCGCCCGTGGTGCGTTTTAAGTTGGGGGATTAAGTCCCCTTGAATCCTGAGGGTCCCCGGAGTCCAACTAGCCCACCATATACCTCCAAAAAGCGCCACAGAGCTGCGTTGCAGAGAGGTGTAAAAGGGGTGTGGCCTCTCTACACGTCTCTGCAACGCAGCCCCTGACGCATATTGGAGGTTCCTGGTGGGCTAGTTGGCCCCCAGGGACCCCCAGTATTCAAGGGGAATCGTTCCCCTTCTGCAAACGCGCCAGGGGCGCGTTTGCAGAGTGGTGAAGGAAGGGGCGGGGCCTGCGGGCCCGATCGTTTTTTTGTCTCCTGAAGGGGGCTGTGTGGCCCCCTTCCTTTTTTCTGTTTTTGGGCCCTGGGGACCCCATCCCCCAAGGCCTTACCCCTTTTTAAAATTTCAAAATAAAAAAAAACGGGAAGGGGGCCGCGTGGCCCCCTTCCCCGGGCCTGTATTGGCCCCGGGGACCCCATCTCCCGGGGCATGGCCTCTATTTTTATTTTTAATATTTTGAGGGGGCTGAGTGGCCCCCTCCTCTGGCCATTTTAAGGCCCGGGGACCCCATCCTCGGGCCGGCCATACCCTTTTTTTTTTTTTTTTTATTATTTTTCAAAACTTTGGGGAGGGGGCCGCGTGGCCCCCTCCCGGGCCACTACTTGCCCCGGGGACCCCATCCCCCGGGGCCTGGCCTCTCGTTGGGGACTGTGGGGGTCCCCAAACCCCCCACAGTCCCGCCGGCTCCCCACGTCCCTTGGGAGCCGGCATTGCTGTTCCACATGGGGAGCAGCTGACATGCTGCTCCCCATGTGGAAAGCTAATCGGCTTTGGATATTGGAAGAGAGAGCAGGTTTCCTGCCTCTCTTCCAATATCCAAAGCAAGTTTGCAATGACAGGACGGGAGCCGCGAGGCTCCCGTCCTGTCATTGCAAACAGCAGTGTCCCGGGGGTAGGCACCCCGGGACACTGCAGGAGCCGGCCCTGGGGGTGGCGGTCCCCAGGGCCATCAAGGGCTCCAGGAGGGGGCCGCGCGGCCCCCTCCCATCGTGTGCACAGCCCCGGGAGGTGGTGGTCCCCGGGGCTCTGGGGTCCGTAACGGACCCCCATATTTAAATGTTTAGTGCCCCGGGAGGTGGCGGTCCCGGGCGTGTGGGGGCTGGAGCCCCCACACAGGTTTTTCATTTAAAAAAATAAGCCCCGGGAGGTGGTGGTCCCGGGGCTGCGGGAGGGCTCAGAGCCCTCCCGCACCATTATGCATAAAGCCCCGGGGGTGGTGGTCCCCGGGCTTGGGGCCCTTAGAGGCCCCCCACACATAAAATTAACCCCCCCAGCATGCCCCCGGGACTTGGCCCACCCGGGGGCCAATTAACCTCAAAGCGCGGGAGACCGCGCTTTGATTTTTTTTTTCGGCAGGATTCGCGCACCCTGAGCGCATCCTGCCGATTTTTTTTTTTTTTTTAAATGCTTTTTGACCCAGGGGGTCCTTGTGGGACCCCTGAGCAGGCCTAGGGGTTAGGGTGTTTCTACCCTGCCCCCTTTGTGCGTTTTGCGCACTTGTTTCTTTTTTTCTCGGCGGGATACGCGCACCCTAAGCGCATCCCGCCGATTTTTAAAAAAATAATCTTTTCTGCCCAGGGGTCCTTGTGGGACCCCCTGAGCAGACCTAGGGGTCAGGGTGTTTCTACCCTGCTCCCTTTGCGCTTTGCGCACTTGTTTCTGTCCCTCGGTTCTACCGAGGGACAAAATGGCTGCCAACACTTCTTGATTTGGAGTGTTGACAGCCAATTAGCATGCAGCTCGTGATCGGGAGGGTACGCGGATCCGACGCGCCCATAGATATATATGTGATTTTAATTGTGAATTTCTCAGGAACTACTGAACGGATTTACACCATTTTAGCAAAAGGCACCAGTCTGAACCAAGGGCTACCTCTTTGCCAAATTTGGGGTAATTCCGTTCAGCAGTTCGGGCTGTAGCTGCGACTAAAGGTTCCTATGGAAAAATGAATGGGGAAAACGCGTTTTGGGACCCCCTTTTTCTCGGCCCCCGCTTGACGTATCACCCCGAGACTTTCAGGGTAGGAGCGGACCAGAGCGCCCCAACAAGTTGGAAGCTTTGCGAAGATTCGTCAACCGGCGCCAACGTTATTGCAAATAGAATGTCGCGGATTTCCTATGGATAATAGGTTGTAACTATAACTATCTACTGGCGACCGCCAGTAGATAATATATATATATATATAAACAACAAACGACTCTCCAGCTTCCCATCGGCGGTTAGAGAGACACGGACCACTGGAAGGTATGGCTTAAGTTGTCTTTTTATTCCTCAATGACGCGTTTCGGACTTCAACAGTCCTTGATCACATTATATATATATATATATATCGCCACTAGGTAGTTATGGTTAGGACCTTGTTTCTATTCAAAAAGCGTTTTTTCTTTTTCCAATATCTTTGGTGCTGTTTGACGAATCTTCACGAAATTTCCAAAACTAACGGCCCGCTGAATTCAACTGATTTGTTAAAAGTTTCGGGATGATTCGTCAAGCAGGGGCCGAGAAAAAGGGGGGTCCCAAAACGCTTTTTCTCCATATTAATTTTCATAGGAAACTTTAGACACTGCTACAGCCCGAACTGCTGAATGGAATTACACCAAATTTGGCAAAAAGATAGCTTTTGGTTCAGAAAGCACTCTTTTTGTTAAATGGTGTAAATCCGTTCAGTTGTTCCTGAGAAATTTAAACATTTCTCAGATATCTAAATATGGACGCAAAGGATCCGCGATCCCTCCCGATCTTGTGCCTGAGATCTGATAGGCTGTCAACAGTTTCAAGCAGGAAGTGTTGACAGCCATCTTGTGACTCAGTTGGACCGAGTCACATGTAAAAAGGTAAAAAAAGGATATCAATTCAGAAACACCCTGACCCCGTAGGCCTGGTCAGGGGGTCCCACAGGGACCCCTAGGGCCAAAAAAAGCATTTTTTTTAAAACAAATCGGTGGGATTCACACTGGGTGCGCGAATCCAGCTGAAAGATTCTTAAAAAATGAAGTCCGGACTCCCGCGCTTCATTTTCTTTAAGCACCTGGGTGGGCCAGGTCCCGGGGGCAATTATCTAAATAGCTGCGGGGGCCCACGCGAGCCCCTGCATGCCCCAGGGACCCCCACCTCCCTGGGGCTTATACAATTTGTGTGGGGGGCTACGAGACCCCCCGCATTTAGACCACCACTTCCCCAGGGCTATATTTCTAATTGAAGTGCATGGGGGGGCTCCTGCCCCCCATGCAGCCCCAGGGACTGCACCTCCCGGGGGCTCTGTTTGTAAAATGCTGGGGGCCACGTGCCTCTCCACAGCCCCAGGGGAGCACCACCTCCCCAGGGCTAGACAGATGATGGGAGGGGGGCTGCACAGCCCCCTCCAGGAGCCGTCCATGGCCCTGGGGACCACCACCACCAGGGTGCCCACCCCGGGGACATTGCAGTTTGCTAAGGCATGGCGGGAGCACTGCTCCTGCCATGCCATAGCAAACTCTGCTTCGCTTCATGGAAGCGTGAGCACTGAAAATGCTCTCGCTTCCATGAAGTGAAGCAGAATTGCTTTTGGGCAAAGAGAGCTGCATGTTAGCAGCTCCCTTTGTCCAAAAGTGATGCCGGCTCCCGCAGGAGGCAGGGAGCAGGCAGGGACCACGGGGCCTTGGGTCTCCCCCACGGTCCCCAACGAGAGGCCAAGCCCCGGGGGATGGGATCCCAGGAGCCAAAAATGGCCTGGGTGGGGGGCCACCCAGCCCCCCTCCCTTGTTTTAAAAAGAAATGGCCGGGCCCCGGGGAATAAGGGCCCTGGGGCCGAAAATGGCCTGGGGGAGGGGGCCCCCTTCCCTTTCCCCAAAAAATAAATAAAGATAGGCCTAGCCCCAGTTGATGGGGTCCCTGGGGCCGAAATAGGCCTTGGGAGGGGGGCCCCGCAGCCCCCCTTCCTTTTTATTTAATAAAAAAACAAAAAATTTGTTAGGCCACAGGAATGGGGTCCCCGGGGCTCAAAAGTGCCAAGGGAAGGATGGCCACACAGCCCCCTTTCCTAAATTAAAAAAAAATATTGGAACCGGCAACACGCTGGAGGCCCAGCCCCCTTTCTGCACTACTCTGCAAACGCACCTGGTGCGCTCTTGGCTGTGGGATGAAGTCCCCGTCACTGCTGAGGGTCCTTAGGGGCCAACTAGCCCACCAGGTACCTCCAGTAAGCCCCACACACTGGGACTTCTGAGAGGTGGTCGGAGGCCATGCCCCTTTACACCACTCTGCAAATGCGCCTTTTGGCGCACTCACTGGTGGGGCAATGAGGTCCGCTTGTGTCCTGAGGACCTCAGGACTAAAGTGAACTTCATCCCCCAAGCACAAGTGCGCCAGGAGGTGCGTTTGCAGAGTGGTGTAGAAAGAGGCATGGACTCTGGCCACCTCTCAGCAATCCAGGTGTGTGGGGCTTATTAGACGTAACAGGAGGGCTAGTTGGCCCCAGGGACCCACAAGAGGCAAGGGGACTTCATCCCCCAACCAAGAGCGCTAGGAGGCACGTTTGCAAAGTGGTGGAGAAAGGGGGCTCGGGCTGCGTCCATCTCTCAGCAATCCCACTGTGTTGTGCTTACTGGAGGTAACAGGTAGGCCAGTTGGCCACTAAGGATCCTCAGCAGCGAAGAGAACTTCCCCCAACCAAGAGCGCATTTACAGAGTGGTGGAGAAAGGGGGTGTGGCCTGCTAACAGAACTCAGCAACCCTGCTGTGTGGGGCTTGCTGGAGGTAATAGGAGGGGTAGTTGGCCCCCAAGGATGTCCTTGGGGGCCAATTACCCCTCCTGTTACCTCCAGTAAGTCCCACACAGTGGGATTGCTAAGAGGTCTTTGGAGACCACCCCCCCTTACTACAGCACACTCTGCAAACATGCCTCCTGGTGCACTACTGGTTGGGGGATGAAGTCCACTTTATTCCTGAGGGACCTTGGGGGCCGAGAAGCCCTCCTGTACCTCCTGTAAGTCCTACGCAGCGGAATTCCTGAGACCTGGTTGGAGCCCTAGCCCCCTTTCTCCACCAATCTGCAAACATGACTTCTAGTTAAAGAACCTTAGAAATTCACAGAAAAATACACAGGTTTCAGGAAAGTTATAGTTAGAAATTAGCATTTAAAAAACCTTAGAAATTCACTGAAACAACCACAGGTTTTAGGGACTTTATAGTTAGGAATTAGCATTTAAAAAACCTTAGAAATTCACTGAAAGCACTACAGGTTTCATGGACATTATAGTTAGAAATTAGCATTTAAAAAACCTTGGCTATTCACTGGAACAAAAACACAGGTTACAAGAATGTTATAGTTAGGCTGACATTTCACTCGTACAAAACCAGAGAAATTCAGCCGTTATTGTTAGCTGAGCTAACTATAACTCACGTCCCCGCAATGCACTACTGATGACGTCACATATTACATCACTCATGACATGATCAGTGACATCACTGATGACATCACTGGTGACATCTCAAATGACATCACTGTGGTTTTTTCAGTGAATTCTAAGGTTTTTTAAATGCTAATTCCTAACTATAACGTCCCTGGAACCTGTGCTTTTTTCAGTAAAAAAAATATATATATGTATATATATATATATATATATATATATATATATAGATATATATATATATATATATATATATACTGACGTCCCACCAGCCTCTGCCGAACTCTTGTGGGCGGGTGCTACCAGAGTCGTGAGGGTAGGACTCACGTTAAAATCAAAATTCCAAAAGTCGGAGCACTCGCAGGGTTATTGATTCATACGTTTATTTATAGCAGACGCGTTTTCAGCTTGATGCCTTCCTAGGTGCTTTAAACGTGTATAACATCACATACAGGATTCAAGTCCTTAAAATAGTACATGCAATCTCGTCATTGGTAGATTATCATTGGTGGCAAGAAAAAACGGACAAACGTCATTAATTCCATCTTGGCTGCCATGTTGGTGTGGTGAAAAGTCAGTACTTAATGTCCCAATTCAGCAATTTTACTCCAATACTGTCATAGATCTTATTATCACTCAATACCGTTTGTTTCATATCCACACCTCCGCGACTTGCCTGCTCATTATACAGTTCTTATGTATATATCTATATATATATTCGAAATGCAATCTGGCGCAACGGGATGCCTTTCCCTAACGGGTCGGCCTGTTGGGAGCGCCAAACCCATAATATTCCAAAAGAAAACCACATCCAACAGCTGTGTTAACGTGAAACCAGGCCCACCAACCAATCATTTGGTAAGAGATCTTTATATATAGCACTACAGGCAACACAATAGCATTACACGTTTCGGCTCTAAGAGAGTCTTAATCATATGCTCCTAAGTGGGTGGTCAGATGTTCGGTTTCTAAACATTCATACATTGACAGTGAGGAAGGACAACTCGTCTGGTAAAATCTTAAACATTGTGGAAAGACTTGAAAGATGACATGATATATATATATATACATATATATATTCCCTGAAAAAACCATAGGTTTCAGGCACGTTATAGTTAGAAATTAGCATTTAAAAAACCTTAGAAATTCACTGAAAAAACCATAGGTTTTAGGGACAGTTATAGTTAGTTGGACATTGCACTCGTACAAAACCCGTGAAATTCCCCGTTATAGTTAGTTCAGCTAACTATAACTCGCGCCCCGCAATGCACTGCTGATGACGTCACATATTACATCACTCATGACATGGTCAGTGACATCACTGATGACATCACTGGTGACATCATGCAGTGACTGTCAATCAATCACGGCATTGTGACTGTGTGTTTCTGTAAAGTTTAAATATGTTTAATATATATAGCCAAAGGCGTATTGAAGAATGACTGGGTGTATAAGTGTCTCAATGGATGATTGAGTAGGTGCGTGACTGACTCTCCAAGTGAGTGATTAAACGTATCTTACTGAATGCATGGGTTACTGACTAAACTGTGTGAATGTCTGTATCCATTTGTCTGTTGGTGTGCGAATAGCTACACGAGTGTCTATATGGGTTATTGATTGGTTGTCTGAGTATCTGTATGGGTGCCTGAGTGTTTGTGTGGGTGGGGTGTGTGTGACTCTGTACATAGATGTGTGAGTGGGTGATTCACTGGGTGCATGATTTGAAGAGTGCATCTGTGATGGACTGCTTGGGTGGGTGAGTGTGTTTATCGGTGTGTTAGTGAGTGAATGTATATCTCAGTGGTACATGTGTGAGTAACGACATATGAAAAAGGCAGTATATATGTGTGTTAGAGTATTTAAAAGGCTATAAGTGAGAGTGTGTGATTGTGAGAGTGGCTGTATGGATGCGTGTGTGCTTGTAGCAGTGATTGTATAAGAGCGTAAGAATGTGCTAGTATTTGTATGAGTAAGTGAGCTGGTGTGTGTATCACTGTATAGGTGAGTAAATGGCAGTGTGATTAATTATTTGCATGACTGACTAGGTGTGTGAGTACCTCTATGGATGAGTGGTGGTGTGTGAGTGTCTATGTAGGTGTATGAGTGCATATGATAGTCCTGTACTGAGTGACCATAAGTATGAGTGACTGTACTGGTGAGTCAGTGGATGTGTGTGTAGACCTAAGAATCAGTGAGTGGGTATGTAGTTATTGGTGTTGGAGTGTGTATGGTTTTGAGAATGGCAGTCTGTAGTTTAGAGTGGGTGTATCAAAGGTTATATTAGGGTGTGAGAAGATGCATCAAATTATCACATGGATGATGTCATCAGTGATGGCATCAGTGATGTCATTTGAGATGTCATCAGTGATGTCATCAGTGATGTCACTGACCATGTCATGAGTGATGTAATATGTAACACATTAGGTTCAGCACCCCATAGATACGTATATCATAATGTATTAGGCAATGTGTACACAAAGAAAAATCCAGTTTCGAAGAGTCTTCTCTTTTTCGAAACTGACCTGTACGGACTTGATCGGCCACCATGCCATCTTTTTGGATATGAGGACGTTCGTGATCAGCCAATTTGAGCATTCGCATAAGAACCGGCTTTACATATCTGGCGTTGCACTATATTACGCTGATGGTTGAAAAATCAATACTGACCTTCATAATCGTCTTCTTGTCCTACTCCTGATATAAGAGTGGAGTTATAATTACTTTTTTGTTACCTTGCCAAATATCAGGGCTAAAGGTGTTATTTGGATCTCACACTTGAATATCTAATTGATTCGTGTCTTCACTGTCAAGTTACTATTGCGCCCTGAAGAAGTCTCTGTGTGAGACGAAACGCGTTGGCTATGGCTTTGTGGATTTTAATGAAAACACAATAAAGAACAGTTTTATACAAGAAAAGATCGCATCTACAAATTGGATTTTTCTTTGTGTACACATTGCCTAATACATTATGATATACGTATCTATGGGGTGCTGAACCTAATGTGTTATGTTTTAAGGGAATCTTTTCTCTATTTAGGAGTGTAAAGGGAGTGCTCCTAGGTTCTTTGCACTCAGCAATAATAGGAATTAATTGCTATATTTTCATAAAAAACTTTGATGTCAAGTGCGGTATGTTATAGCCTCTTCCCCTTTTCTGGTTTGTGTAAAGTGATGTAATATGTGACGTCATCAGCAGTGCATTGCGGGGGCGCGAGTTATAGTTAGCTGAACTAACTATAACGGGGGTTTTGTACGAGTGCAATGTCCAACTAACTATAACTGTCCCTAAAACCTATGGTTTTTTCAGTGAATTTCTAAGGTTTTTTAAATGCTAATTTCTAACTATAACGTGCCTGAAACCTATGGTTTTTTCAGTGAATTTCAAAGGTTTTTTAAATGCTAATTTCTAACTATAACGTGTCTGAAACCTATGTTTTTTAAGTGAATTTCAAAGGTTTTTTAAATGCTAGTTTCTAACTATGCCTACAGAGGTAGGACATGTGAAGAAAGAAGAAAAAACGCACAGAAAGAAGCAAAAGAAATGCAGAAAGAAGCAACAGAAGTCCACAAAGATGAAGAAAAGTGCAGGAAGAAGCAAAAGATGTGCAGAAAGAACCAACAGAGGAGCAGAAAGAGGCCTTGTTCCAAAATCATCCTGTGCCCACAACTTTTTCCGAGTGTACTGGTGGTAACTGACTCTAAGTAACCAGAGCCAGTGCTATGCTAAAAGACACTTAGAATACAGTGAAAACACCTACATACACTAGGGAACACTATGCGTTGGGGTACCCCTGTGATTAGCATGACCTCCTCTGTAAGTCCCTAGTACATAATAGGGCAGGGAGATTAAAACTACCTCTTAAAACGCGCTACAGGGCGCGTTTGCACAGTGGTGAAGAGAGGGGGGTCCTGAGGTGACATGTGTGCAAACGCGCCCCGTGGCACGTTTTAGTTGCGTGATTAAGTCCCCTTGAATCCTGAGTGTCCCTGGGGCCCAACTAGCCCCCAGGTACCTACAGTTGGACCACAGAGCTGAGTTGCAGAGAGGCGTTCCGAGGCCACGCACCTTTTTCACCTCTCTGCAACGCAACTCTGTTGTGCTTACTGAAGGTACCTGGTGGGCTAGTTGGACTCCAGGGACCCTCAGGATTGAAGGGGACTTAATCCCCCAACTTAAAACACGCCACGGGGCCTGTTTGCACACATGTCACCTCAAGCCCCACCCCCTCCCTTCACCACAGTGCAAACGCGCCCCGTGGCGCGTTTTAAGTTGGGGGATTAAGTTCCCTTGAATCATGAGGGTCCCTGGGGTCCAACTAGCCCACCCTGTACCTCCAGTATGCACCAGGGAGCTGCGTTACAGAGAGGTGTTCAGAGGCCACGCCCCTTTTTACACCGCTCTGCAACGCAGCACTGTGGCGCTTTCTGGAGGTACCCGGTGGGCTAGTCGGCCCCCAGGGACCCTCAAGATTGAAGGGGATTTAATTCCCCATCTTAAAACGTGCCATGGGGCCTGTTTGCACACATGTCACCTGAAGCCCCACCCCCTCCCTTCACCTCTGTGCAAACGCGCCCCGTGGCGCGTTTTAAGTAGGGGGGATTAAGTCCCCTTGAATCCTGAGGGTCCCTGGAGTCCAACTAGCCCACCATGTACCTCCAAAAAGCGCCACAGATCTGCGTTGCAGAGAGGTGTAAAAGGGGCGTGGCCTATGTACACCTCTCTGCAACGCAGCCCTGGCGCATACTGGAGGTTCCTGGTGGGCTAGTTGGCCCTCAGGGACCCCCAGTATTCAAGGGGAATTGCTCCCCATCTGCAAACGCGCCAGGGGCGTGTTTGCAGAGTGCTGCAAGGAGGGGCGTGGCCTCCGGCGCGATGCCGGTCTTTTTTTTAAAAAAAATTTAAGAAGGGGGGCTGTGTGGCCCCCCTTCTTTTTCTAATTTATTGGCCCTGGGGACCCCATCACCCAGGGCCTGCCCCCTAATATTTTTTTTAAAACAAAAAAAATTTGGAAGGGGGCCGCGTGGCCCCCCTCCCGAGGCCTTAATCGGCCCCGGGGACCCCATCCCCCGGGGCATGGCCTTCTTTTTTTAAACTTATGGAGGGGGCTGCGTTGCCCCCTCCTCAGGCCACGTATGGCCCCGGGGACCCCATCCCCCGGGGCCGGCCTTTGTTTTTTTTTAAATTTATTTTTTTTAATTTAATTTTGGTTAGGGGGGCCTTGTAGCCCCGGGGACCCCATCCCCCGGGGCTGGCCCTCTCTGTTGGGGACCGTGGGGGGGTCCCCAATCCCCCCATGGTCCCGCCGGCTCCCCGCGTCCCTCGGGAGCTGGCATTGCTTTTCCACATGGGGAGCTGCTAAGATGCAGCTCCCCGTGTGGAAAAGCAATGGTCTTTGGTTTTTGGAAGAGCTCTCTCTTCCAAAAACCAAAGCAGTTTGCTATGACAGGACGGGAGCCGCGAGGCTCCCATCCTGTCATAGCAAACTACAGTGTCCCGGGGGTGAGCTACCCGGGACACTGCAGGAGCTGGCCCTGGGGGATGGTGGTCCCCAGGGCCATCACTGGCTCCAGGAGGGGGGCCGCGCGGCCCCCCTCCCAACATGTGCAAAGCCCCGGGGAGGTGGTGGTTCCCGGGGCTCGGGGGTCCAAAACGGACCCCCACATTCAAATTGTTAGAGCATTTGGGCATATGGGGGGGCTCGAGCCCCCCCACACAGGTAATTTAATTATAAAAAAAAGAAGCCCCGGGGGGTGGCGGTCCCCGGGGCTGCGGGAGGGCCGAGAGCCCTCCCGCACCATATTTTTTAAAGCCCCGGTGGGTGGCGGTCCCTGGGGCTTGGGGGGGCCTTAGAGGCCCCCCCATACATAAATTTGATAAACCCCGCATGCCCCCAGGACTTGGCCCACCCGGGGGCCAATTAACAACGAAGCGCGGGAGACCGCGCTTCGTTTTTTTTTTTATCGGCTGGATCCGCGCACCCAGCGCGTTTTTTGCCGATTTTTATTAAAAAATTAGCATACAGCTCGTGATCGGGAGGGTGAGCGGACCCTACGCGGCCATAGATATATATGTGATTTAACTTTTGATTTTCTCAGGAACTACTGAACGTATTTACACCATTTAAGCAAAAGGCACGACTCTGAACCAAGGGCTACCTTTTTGCCAAATTTGGTGTAATTCCGTTCAGCAGTTCGGGCTGTAGCTGCGATGAAAGGTTCCTATGGAAAATTGCATGGGGAAAACATGTTTTGGGACCCCCCTTTTTTCTCGGCCCCCGCTTGACGAATCACCCCGAGACTTACAAGATAGGAGCGGACCGGAGCGGGCCACAAAGTTTGAAAATTTCGCGAAGATTCGTCAACCGGCGCCAAAGTTATTTCAAATAGAATGTTGCGGATTTCCTATGGAAAATAGGTCCTAACTATAAATATCTACTGGCGACCGCCAGTAGATAATATATATATATATATATTGATGCACAATTTAAATATGCGCTGCTACACGTGCAACGGAGGCACCCGCTCATAAAGAGTTCGACAGCAGTCAGTGGCAAGTTGGTGAAGTGGATATTGCAGACTATCAGAACCGCCGATACCCTAGCATGTCACCCCTGCCAAGTGGATAGGGACATTACTAACTGTGCAGATGCTGGCATCACCAAGATAAGCATCTGCGGGTAGGAGACAAATGAAAGGAAATCTATGGCAGAACGAGGGTTATAAAATGATGTCAATTGTGTGGCGACTGGCTGCGATCAGGAGTGTTGAAAACTGATTAATGTATGCCCCAAACCATTGTGGAGAAACACCTACTAAATGGACTACTGATAATATGTGGGGCAATGTGACATTTAATATCAACGGGCGGAGTTTGTGAACTATTTACAGATAACTAATTGTCCTTTCTTTGTAGATAAACATGCCTCATCCAAAAGGAGGAAGTCAAGTCACTTTAAAAGTTGGAATGTGACACCATTAAGCCATATAAACATTGATAAAGGCGAAAATGCCAAAACGCATCTGTTTGGGCTAATAAAGTAAATGTTTAACCCGCTGAATGCTCCGCTTTTGATGGACTATATATATATCTAGGGTGAGAGACAGTCTGAGTAAGCACTGGCATCTGGTGAAAAGAGATCCAATTTTGAGTGAGATACTGCCACGCAGACCTTTAATTACTTTTAAAAAGGCCACGTCAATGAGGACTGATTTGGTGAACAGTAGTCCAGAAGTGGGTAAAGCAGAGGGCTGGTTGAAAGCAAGCCCCGGCTTCCATAAATGATTCAAATGTAAAGCTTGCAAAATTGCGTGTAATGAAAGGCAGGTTGTATCACCCCTCATGAACAGCCCATGGAAGATCATGTGTTCCTTGAATTGTAGAAGCGACTATGTTGTGTATATTTTACAATGTACCTGCCCAAAAATGTATGTGGGTAGCACAATTCATATGGTGCATATCCGCATATTACAGCACCTAAGGGCAGTAAAAAATAATGACAAGAACTATGTGGTCGCACGACACATCAATGAATTTCATAAAGGCAACACTAAAGATATGTCCTATTATGCAGTAGACCAGGTGCCAAAATCAAGAAGGGGTGGAGACCGTGAGGCCAGACTACGCCAACTGGAGTCTAGATATATACTGCTGTTCAACACAAAGATCCATTTGGACTTAATGCAGAAGAAGATTTACATGTCCATTTGGTGTAGTGAGGGTATCCATAATCAGAGTTTTTATGTATTGCAGAGTAATTGTGAATAGAAGGGACTTTAAAAGAGATAACAAATGTTCTCCCTGTTTTTAACACGAAGATATTGTACAACTTTTTATTGCAATATGGCAGAGCACATATTGTTGTGATGAAGACATTGGTAGGTAATCATATGACTAGGTTAGATCAATTGATACAATAGGAACACAGAGGCATATTCAACAAGGCTGCTCTCATATTTTTAGAGGAGAAATCAGGTTATTTGCACTTGCACTTTATTGTCCATGAATGGGTTACATACATCAACTATGATCGAGATTTATAATGCACTTACACTTTATAATTGTATATTTGCACTAGCATTGCACTTTGAATTTCAGATCAATAATACAGCATTTGCACTTTTGATTTTAGATGTATTAAACCGAAGTTGGACATTGCCTGTTTCAGCTTTGAGAAGCGGCCAACGGCACAGATAAGCTAGATGAGCAGCACTTGCACTTTTATTGGATTCGTAGATTCATGATCAAATATCTGTTTTTTATCTCTAGATGTATCATCTTGAAATAGATCAATGTCTTTTGCAACATGGGAGCAAAGTAAGCCCATTTGAAGTATATTTAATGTATTAGTTACTTTATGTCATTTTATGCATTTTGAATCAATCATGTGTAAATCTGGTAATTTAGGAAACATGAGACATTGTAACGCATAATAAGATGTATTATTATGAAATGAACCTCTAACTGACAGTATCCCAGAGTTCATGATGTACTTATACATACTGTGGATCAAGTGTTTTTATAGTATCTGCCAGGGGTTTCTCATGCACTAGCACTAGCACTTTATTTACCAGCTATGAGATTGGCAATGTATGAATTAGTACTTTATTTATCAGCCATAAGTATTGCAATGTGAAATTTGATCCCGTGAATGTGAAGTACTGAGCCCCGATATTGGAAGTTTCAATGAACGAATGACAATGACGTTTAAATTGTCGCCGTATCAGCAAATGAAGTTTAAAACAAAATAAGAATTCAATATTCAATCCATAATAACACTAGATGGTATTGGGGATGCTCGCTACTCACGTCAATTTATTTACAGCAAATGTTATTGTGTTTAAGTCTTTCTTCCATGTTCATTTAGAACCACGAACCATGTGACCTTTTGACTCTGCTTTTCAATGGTGCGAAAAGATGACGATTGCTGTGTGAGCAAGGCAGGAAATGCCGAAACGCATTCCAGCGTATACTGAATAAACCGAGAAAGAATCGTTGATCCAACCTCAGTGTCGGTGTCTGTCTCTTTATTGAGGGAGTCGGAAGTGGATTTGATATATATATATATATATATATATATATATATATATATATATAAAACACCTCCGATAGCCTCAAAAGAGCATGGAACCTGCACTCGCCTCCAGAAAATGTTCTGCTCCAATTTACTTCAAAGCAAGTGTATTACTCAAAATGCCTAATTACACGCAAACTCTGGTTCTGTCTGTGTTCTCCATAGTGCCTTTCAATCTAGGTAAGTATTAGGTTTAGTATTTTTCCCATACCTATTTACACTTTAGTAAAGTGGTAACATGTAGGGAAACATATTTATAAGTGTCTATATATTTTTTTTTAAATAACCATGATACTACCATGGTACCAAACAATTTTTTTTAAATTGCAAAAAAATTGGAAATACACTGTAAGACATTATATGCTACAAAGATAGTGTGTTGAAGCATATTTTCTATTTTTAACATAATTCAGCATGAACAAAAAAGTGTACAGAGTAGCGTGTTAATCACTACAAATTACATTGCTACTTAAATAAAAATGCAGTCCACCCTAGACTGCTATAAAAAATATTTAGAAATGTATAAATATATTTGTTTGCCTATTATCACTTAAATAAGATGGTAATAGGTTGTCAACGACAATAAAACCTAATACTTACCTATATGTAAGGCCCTAACCCAGAACACAGAGAAATAGAGACCGCAGAACCAAGCAAAAGTGTGTTAAAACTATATGACTGCCTTCTATCTTTGGTAAACACAGCCATTAGCCAATCACATAATCACTTCTCAGCTACATGTACCGTGGTATACCGTGAACTTAACATAGTATACTGCGGCACAATATATAACTATGTTTTCCAAAACTTATAACTTTACCACTACTTACACTATTTATATATATTACCAAAAATTAACATTTACACATTAAAAGTATATTCCAGACAAATAACATTTGCATCCTTATTCACACTTTCATAGTACATCTGCTTCAATATAGACACTCCACTTTATAACACTTTACTTTACGCCACTCCATTCTATGCTACTTCACTTTACACCACTTCACTTTACATCACTCCAGTATAAGCCACTACACTGTACGCTAATCCACTGTACGCCACTCCACTCTACTCCACGCCACTCCACTCTACACCACTCTACTCTATGCTATTATGTTAGTCACTACTCTATTCTATGACACTAAGGGGCCGATTCCGATCTTGGTCGGAGGCGCACCCAACACCATTCGGTCGGGAAAAAAGCCATGCGAAAGCCAGTTTCCCGACCGATCCGTACAGTACACCGAACGAGCAAGTACGATGCGCACAACAGCAAAAATCCCGGCCGAGCCGTACTCACCCAAACCAGGTCCTGTTCTCCGACCGAGGCGAATCCGGAAACGCCGAATCGAGTCGCACGGAAGGGAAAATGCAGCCCCGTCCGGCCGGACAAGTACGATGCGCTTCCGTACGCGCCGAACCCGTCGCTACGCACGGCACGTCAAAGCATCCGGGAGAGGCGCACATAAGCTCCGAATCGCGCCACAACACGATCCACGGCTACGAGACGAACACAGCACAGACGAGGACGACGCGAAGCGACGAGGACGAAGCGAAGCGACGAGGACGAAGCCAAGCGACGAGGACGACGCGAAGCAACGAGAAGGACGAACGACACGAACCAACCATGAATCCCTTCGTCCCGATCATACCAATATTCTACATCTACTACCGGAACAGGCACGGACGCGTACGGCGCAGAAGGTAAGTCAGACACCAACCACAAAACACATACAACACGTACACGATACATCACACACATACACTGGGAATCTGAATATACTTGCAACAGCAGCACCATAGGGGCGGGATGCCCATCACCAATGCCACATATGCACACAGGGGCCTGAATGCGCGCCACCACCCCAACCCAGGGGGGCTGGATGCCAACCACCCTCAACCAGGGGGGCAGGATGCCTACCACTACTACCACCCTCACCCAGGGGGCAGGATGCCCACCACTACTACCACCCTTAGCCAGGGGGGCTGGATGCCTACCACCACCCTTAGCCAGGGGGGCTGGATGCCCACCACTACTACCACCCTCAACCAGGGGGGCAGGATGCCTACCACTACTACCACCCTCACCCAGGGGGCAGGATGCCCACCACTACTACCACCCTTAGCCAGGGGGCAGGATGCCTACCACTACTACCACCCTCACCCAGGGGGGCAGGATGCCCACCACTACTACCACCCTTAGCCAGGGGGCTGGATGCCTACCACTACTACCACCCTCAACCAGGGGGGCAGGATGCCTACCACTACTACCACCCTTAGCCAGGGGGCAGGATGCCCACCACTACTACCACCCTTAGCCAGGGGGGCTGGATGCCTACCACCACCCTTAGCCAGGGGGGCTGGATGCCTACCACTACTACCACCCCCACCCAGGGGGCAGGATGCCTACCACTACTACCACCCTTAGCCAGGGGGCTGGATGCCTACCACTACTACCACCCTCAACCAGGGGGGCAGGATGCCTACCACTACTACCACCCTCACCCAGGGGGGCAGGATGCCCACCACTACTACCACCCTTAGCCAGGGGGCAGGATGCCTACCACTACTACCACCCTCACCCAGGGGGGCAGGATGCCCACCACTACTACCACCCTTAGCCAGGGGGCTGGATGCCTACCACTACTACCACCCTCAACCAGGGGGCAGGATGCCTACCACTACTACCACCCTTAGCCAGGGGGCAGGATGCCCACCACTACTACCACCCTTAGCCAGGGGGGCTGGATGCCTACCACCACCCTTAGCCAGGGGGGCTGGATGCCTACCACTACTACCACCCCCACCCAGGGGGCAGGATGCCTACCACTACTACCACCCTCACCCAGGGGGGCAGGATGCCCACCACTACTACCACCCTTAGCCAGGGGGGCTGGATGCCTACCACTACTACCACCCTCAACCAGGGGGGCAGGATGCCTACCACTACTACCACCCTCACCCAGGGGGGCAGGATGCCCACCACTACTACCACCCTTAGCCAGGGGGGCTGGATGCCTACCACCACCCTTAGCCAGGGGGGCTGGATGCCTACCACTACTACCACCCTCAACCAGGGGGGCAGGATGCCTACCACTACTACCACCCTCACCCAGGGGGGCAGGATGCCCACCACTACTACCACCCTTAGCCAGGGGGGTGCCAGATGCCCACCACTACCACCCTTAGCCAGGGGGCAGGATGCCCACCACTACTACCACCCTTAGCCAGGGGGGCTGGATGCCTACCACCACCCTTAGCCAGGGGGGCTGGATGCCTACCACTACTACCACCCCCACTCATAGGATGGACAATGCATGACACAACAAGCACACCACAACCTAGGGAATGCAAGATTAAGACATCCCCCCACCACCATGACAAGCGTGTGAGCAGGCTGTGTCAAATGCCTACAACACCGAACATGACATTGAACATACAATGTGACCCCCTAGCACATGTGCCACACATATATGTGTGTGGCACCCACAATGCAAGCAGCCCATGACCATTGTGGCAATGGGGCCTAAACCCCCATCATCACAGTGACCAAAAGGCAAGTGTGGGGTCCATAGCTGAAGCACATTTTGACCATTGTGGCAATGGGGCCTAAACCCCCATCATCACAGTGACCAAAAGGTAAGTGTGGGGTCCATAGCTGAAGCACAGTTTGACCATTGTGGCAATGGGGTCTAAACCCCCATCATCACAGTGACCAAAAGGCAAGTGTGGGGTCCATAGCTGAAGCACATTTTGAACATTGTGGCAATGGGGTCTACACCCTCATCATCACAGTGACCAAAAGGTAATTGTTGACAAAGAAAGAGCTGCAACTGCCAAACTGCATGGATCATTCCTGGTCACAGAACCAAAAACTCATCTGTGGCAAAGTAGTGTATGTGTCCCATTGCAACATAAATTGGGGGAGCCAAATACTGCAGTGCAAATGAAACATTCCTTTGGCCATGTGCAGACAAACAACACCCATGGTGGCTGAGACCGTCAACAGTCATCAATGACACAATGACAGAAGTGACCATCAGAATGCAGAACCACATATTTGCACCAATGGGCACACAAATGCAGATACCCTGTGGAGACAGCAGATGTGAGGTGAACAGATACCATACCATGGCAGCAATGGGACACACAAACCATGATCACTGTGCTGACCGATGACCTAGGAGTCCCAGGGACAGCAGGGGAAACACACCAAACAACATACAGCCAATGGCACACCCAAGATATGCCAATGCAGTGGTGCAGATGCACAAACACAAACAGGCAGACCAACACTGTCATCATACACAGCAGGTGAGGGGTGGGGGTGCCATTGTCCCCAGGCAACAACACAACACATGAGGAGAGCTGAATACCAATCATACAGATGTGCATACACTGCCACACTAAGGTAACTCATGGATCCAAATCCCCTATGTGGGCAAGCAGGCATTGACAGGTGAGAGGGAGCACAAAACACACATGTCACACAGGCACGTAGGAACAACAACTAACACAGCAAGTCACAGACACACCACAGCACCACCCCCAGGGCCCCCACAATGTGGTGACCCTGGGCTGAAGAAAAATACCACTGTGATGACAAAGCTAAATGTCGTTCACACTGTGAACCACAGTCAGGTGTCCTGAGCAACTAACTACCATCACACCTACACAAGCACAAATCAATCAGCATGGCCAGTAAGCCAAGGCCAACATGGAGGCAGGGGACTAGCCGGGCAACAACTCTCATCTGCACACACTCAACACCACACCCCTCGACCTCCAACAATGTGCAGCAGTGAAGTACACATGCACTGGTGACATTGCACATGCACCCATTACTATTCCAGGGTGGTGGGTGGGAACCAAGGTGTAGAAACACATCACACATGGACACTCAACAAGACTCCTGAATGTCTGACACACTGCACACTACGCTGTACATGGACATGACGGCAATACCACACCGACCAATGGGATCCCAGCCACAGTCACACACCAATGAAGAAACCAAGGTCACCCACAAAGAACACACATAGACAACAACCAACATTGCAGCCCGGACCCTAAGGAGTGCCAGCAGTCACACACACAACGTGTCACAATCACTGAAAGATAACACAAACTGGAAATCACATGACAGGGGCAAACAACAAGTGCCAAAGGGAAACCTGACTGTGACCCATCTGCGTCAGCACACAAACTCTGCCCTGACAGCAAACACACCTATGGGTGACACCCTGATGACCAGTAATGTGCCATGCACCCACATCACAGAGAACACAGGGAGAAGACTTTGGGGAACATAGCTCAAGTCAGCAAGCATCACAAACAGGTACAACACTAGGGATCACAGCATGCGCAGATGAATGGAAGTGAACACACAGACATGCACATACAACACACACCTTGGGCGCAGGCAATGTCACACGTGTACACACTGCCATGAGGGGACTCCACTCCTGTGTGAGGAAAGCTGTGCCATATGTTGCCTCAGTAGGGCCCCATCATGTCAGCTGAGCACTTGGTCACACAATCAACAATTAGCACCAAATGAGGGCTCCCATCACATCAGCCTGGTCATGGATGTGCCAACGGAATCATCAGCACAGATCCAACACACTTGTATAGCAATGTTGCACTGACTACACGGATGAGTCCCTCCCCATTGATGCCCAAACCTGCATGTCCACTGGAGATGGCAACACGGTCAGGGAAGTAGACAAATGCAACGATGGCAGGCACAACAGATGTGCAGGGGTGGAAGCCACAGATGTGAAATTGCCAATGTAAGTAGGAAACCCATTGCCAAATACTGAACACATGACACCCTCAGATGCTGCTATTGATGACATGGATACACCACATGATAGGACACATTCCCCCTGGACCACATGGGTTCCTGCACAGTAACACTTCATAATCATGAGACCAGATATCACCATCACTGCAGCAAGGGCATGGTTAGCTGCACCAACAACATGTACATCTGAAGCATGAGCACTAGAGAAAAGAAAGTTGCTTTATTCAGCATATGTGTTGAGGCCAAACGAAGTCCTGAAAAAGAGCAAAGGCCAATGGCCAGTCCATTGTCTAAGTTCAAACAGGGTGACACTGGCAGATGTCACCCTACGCATGCCTGCACAATACCAGGGACAATCCACTAGGAGGGGCAACCGGGGGCAGGCCAGGCACCGCAGGGACAGGATCAGGGCTCACCAGGGGGAGTCAGGGAAGGGGTGGTGGGTGCTGGAGAGCCACTGACAACTGCAGTGGAGGTGTCTGACATGGTGTGTGCCGGCACAACTGGGGGCATGACACAGATGTCGTGGGTGCCGGCACAACTGCAGTGGACCCTGCAGATGGGGTGGACAGGTCCGCCACTGCAGTGCCCAAGTCAGACAGGGCGGTAGTGGACTCCACTGCAGTGCCTACCTCCAGGGGAGGAGAATGGGGAACAGGCAAGGTGGGTTGGACAGAGGGGGAGGACACCCTCACCACATCAGTGGCACAGACAAGCGCAGCGGGGGGTGTGGTGCTGGGAGAGCAAGTGGCAGGGGGAGAAGGCCGGAGCATCTTGGGGATGGTATATCTGTGGGTGGGGGAACCTGGGGCAGGGTGTGGTGGGGGCACCTGTGCAGTGGGGGCCTGAGGGATGGAGGACGGAGACCTTGTGCCTGAGCTGCAGGGCGGTGGCGGGGTCTTGCTCTTAGCACTCCGGGGGACTTGCGGGTGGGGGCCTCAGTCCGTCTGCGCCTGGGGGAGGGTGTCCGGGGGCGAGGGGCACTCTGCTCCGTGTGGGTGGGCTTCCTCTTCCCCCGGGATGCTGGAGCAGCTTCATCGGTGGGGAAGAGGCCGAGGTCACAGAGGAAGAGCTGCTGTGACTTTGGGGTTGCAGGTGAGGCAAGGGAGGGTGCTTTGGAGGGAGAGGGAACTGAGGACTGCGCAGTGCATGTGGATGCGTGTGTGTGTTCCAGGGCCCCATCCCCTGTGAGTCTGGCTTCAGTCCCCTGAATGTGCTTGCGTGTGCGTTTTGTCATTGGCGTGTGTGTCAGTGTGCTGGATGTGTGTGTGCTGGTGTGTGCCAGTGTGTGTGTGCCTGGGATGGGTAAGGTGCTGGGGAGTGTGGATGGAGCAGAGGCAGGAGGGGTGAGGGACCGTTTGAGGAGGGACACTGCTGCCGTCAGGGAGGAGTCCATGGACCTATTGCCCCTCTGTAGGTCAGACATGCCCGATGAGATGCCCTCCATGAACGACACCAGCTGAGTCAACAGCGCGGTGTGCGCATGGAGGACACTCAGCATGGCTGTCTGCCCTACATGGAGCTGGCGAAGGAGGTACACAGACTCCTCACTCAGGGCAGCAGGGGACACAGGGGCAGGGGGTGCGGTGCCTGGCCCAAAGGAGACACGCTCCCGGACATGGGAGCCTCCACGGACCTGGGGAATGGGAGCCGATGGGAGGGCGGTGGTGGTGCTGGTGGTGGCGGGGACAGCAACACTAGCTGGGGTGTGGTGGCTGCTGACACCCGCCTCCACAAGGGAGTCATCCTCCGAGTTGCTCTGGTCCTCAGCTGAGGTGGATGCTGCTGAGGACTCCTCGGTGTGGCTCCCCTCGCCCTCCGTGCCACTGGGTCCCTCCGACCACTCCTCGGCTGCTGACCCAGTCTGGCTCTCCGGCTCCTCCTGGTCCGTGGAGCTGTCCCCTTCCGTGGCCGTGGATGTATCTGCAAACAATGGGGAAACAGACAGACATCAGTCACCTGCACATAACGCACACACCACTGTGAGCACAGCACATCCCAGAGCAAGCCCTGGCATCATTAGTTGTACATTGCTAAAAGTGCACTAATTGAACAGGAGAAGTCAATTGTCAGTCTGATGCCAAGCATGGCACTCACATCCCACATGGCCTTGCACCCATCTGTCTGGTGTCTGTTGGATTGCAACACCCCAGTGTTGACACATGCACCAAGTACACAGTAGTTGGACAGTGCAGAGGACACGGTGTGGACACATCACAGCTCTTGCCACTGAGTCAGTACAGGTTTACGGATGTAAGGGATGCCCAGAGTCAAATAGGAAATGCATGTGATGCATACCAGCGACAGACACCATGATGCACCCATGTCCTGATAGCCAGCGCCACTATGGTGTGCATGTAGCACATGTCACTCCCCTGCAGGATCACCAATCAGTAGACACATGCCATGGCGGAGGCATGACTGCAAAGTCATACATCACTGTCTCAGTGATGTATGACTTTGCAGCCAGACAACAACACTCTGCACTGTGTCACAATAGTAGGTCATGGGGAATGCAAGTCCTGGAGCTGCACAAGTGCACATGTACATCCCCCCACAACACATCCTCTTAACCCTCATCTGTCCAGGTCATACCTATTGGACATATGGGAGACCTGTGACACTACCCTACATGTCAGAATACAGGCATTGTGTAAGCAATGGACCCACCCATGATGCCCACCACAGAGTCAGGGAAACAGATGCTGTCTCCCACCTTGAGTCAAGCAAACTGCAAGGACACAGTCCTAAGTGACAGAATTCCCTGCATGTAAGGGCCACACCTGGGTATCAGATGAGGAGTGGGCAGTGCACAATAGAGGGACATGGCTCCTGGACAACATGACTGCTGTACTGTGGCAGTTCAACCTGGCCCGAGGAGGGCACATAACATGTTAGACAGAGTACACAGTGCAGTCTTTGACTCACCCCCTCCTTGCTGCTCTCTGGCCTTCAGCTGCCCATCCAGGTCTGGAAAGACCACCGCCAGGATCCTGAGCATGTGGGGGTCAGGGTCCGTGTTCCGCCCCTCCTGCGAGGAGGCGACAGCTTCAGCTGGACCCGTGCAATCCTCCGGGTCCAGCCCCGAAGGTCCTGCCACCTCTTTTGGCAGTTGCGGATCCGGCGCTTGTAGACCCCCACGGACCGGACAGCCCGGACGATGTCCTTCCAGATCTCATGCTTCCGATGGGCAGAAGCCTGTCAGGATGACAAAGTGATAAGGACATTACTACACATGCAACATATCCGTGCATGACACAGTTGCATATACATGTCGCAATCACAGGGGCACATGGTGTACCCAGGCAGTGCACGGCTGCCCATGGACAGTTTTCCAGAAGTCACTACATGGTATCATAGCATGGGGAGTAAAACCCTGTTCAGAAGCACTGTCACTGCACCATACCTGTCCAGTGCAAGTCACTACACACTATGGGGGTGACAACTACTCAGTGAGCCTGCTAGCCAGTGGTGTGCTGACTCTCAGCCTTGCTAGTCAGACAAAATGCACATTCAGAAAGGCAGTGCACAGAACACTCACCTGCTCCCCTGGTGTCCCATACAGCTTGCTGTACTGTGGAAGTAGGCTGTCCAGCAGGGCCTGGTTCTCTTCAAGGCTGAAGGCTGGGGCTCTCTCCACAGTACGTGCCATTGCAGGGTCCAGAGGGGCAGAGACAGCAGCAGTGCAGTGGCAGATGTCGTCCTGGAGCATGTAGTGCAGGCAAGTGGGCTCTCAGGGGAACATGCAGCAATATATATGTGCTGGAGAGGCAGATACTGTCCCTTGTGTCCAAAGTGATAGGTCCAAGTCGTTTGCATCTTCTGAATCTGGCCAATCCATGGAATAGCAGCACCAAAACACGCCCACAGCATCCTTCAAATCTTCAACTTCATGACATACATGATTTTGCAACATTGTTGTGGGTGACCAACTGATTTTCCAGCAACCGACTCGTTCGAATATTCGAAAACGCGTCCGTTGCCAGGCAAGCCCATTGTCAATGGGTGCGCACCGATCGGTCCATTGAGGTACAACGCGCACAGGGGTACAACGCGTACCCGCACACATTGAAAGCAATGGGCCGGCCGGAGGCACCGATCGGTCCATTGCTGTTCAACGCGCACAGGGGTACAACGCGTACCCGCACACATTGAAAGCAATGGGCCGGCCGGAGGCACCGATCGGTCCATTGCAGTACAACGCGCACAGGGGTACAACGCGTACCCGCACACATTGAATGCAATGGGCCGGCCGGAGGCATCGATCGGTCCATTGCTGTTCAACGCGCACAGGGGTACAACGCTGCACCCGCACATTGAATGCAATGGGCCGGCCGGAGGCACCGATCGGTCCATTGCTGTTCAACGCGCACAGGGGTACAACGCGTACCCGCACACATTGAAAGCAATGGGCCGGCCGGAGGCACCGATCGGTCCATTGCTGTTCAACGCGCACAGGGGTACAACGCGTACCCGCACACATTGAATGCAATGGGCCGGCCGGAGGCACCGATCGGTCCATTGCAGTACAACGCGCACAGGGGTACAACGCGTACCGCACACATTGAATGCAATGGGCCGGCCGGAGGCACCGATCGGTCCATTGCTGTTCAACGCGCACAGGGGTACAACGCTGTACCCGCACACATTGAATGCAATGGGCCGGCCGGAGGCACCGATCGGTCCATTGCAGTACAACGCATCACTGTACATGTGACTGGCATATGTCAGCATGCCTGTCTCAGATGGACATATGCCAGCCACAGATAGCTCCCAGGGAGTGAGGGGCACACCTACATCACGACAGCCTGTCCAAACCTTATCATAAGGCATGTAAGGCTGCATTTCCTATTGTGTGTATGTTGGTGTACATGTTGTCCTGTGGGTGTCACCTGTGGGCAGCCACCCCCAGGCTGTGCACGTGTTCATGGGGACAGGATCATGGGTGTTACGTGTACGTGACCACTGTGATGTGCAACTGTTCATATCTGTGCATGTGCCATGGTCACATTTCACAGTGGTGTTTGTGTATGTCATGTCACATACCCCGTGAGTCCCATGTGGGACGGTATGTTTGAGCCAGGGTGTCCCAGTGGCACAATAGTGATGGCCCTCCACAGTCTTTGTGCATGTAGTGTTTACAATGTCTCTGATTTCATGTGCACAATGGGAGACAGTCTCCACATCCACGTTGTGTGTGCATGGACTCTGATGTTGTGCGTGTGTGTCACAGACGTCCATGGCTCTCCTGCCATGGCAAGTGTGGCCACTACCTGTGGGGGTCATGTTTGTTTTGTTGTGGTGTACACATGATACTCCAGGTGATGCCAGTGTCCATGTGGCATTACAGGGTCCCTGGGAATGTGCCTGTCGTTGAGCTGTGGTGCCTGGGGCACATCTGTCCTCACATGTCACTGGGGGTGACTGTGACACAGCATCATGATATCCAATGGGCCAAACAGGGACAAATTGATGCCACCTGTAGGACCGTGTTGACAGATGTTGGCCATGTATGTACCATGAATGTCGTTCCGGTACTGCACACTTCATGTAGTTGTGCCTCATGATGATGTATGTTGGGATCTTGAGTGTGTTCAATGCCGCATATGTGGGGTGACTGACGATCTTGCTTACTTCTCCTCTGCACTGCAGGGCTCCTGCTGTCCATCGGCCATTCCCAGACCTGGCAACGATGGTGGAACGGGACAGCATCCGACGGTACCGCTTCACCAGGCAGCTGATTGAGGATTTGGCAGTGCAGTTGTCCCCACATTTGCAGCCTGGCCGGCCGTATCCTACAGCGCTGACCCCCAAGGTGAAGGTGATGGCAGCCCTACACTTCTTTGCCACCGGTACCTTCCAACATACTGTGGCGTCTGCTGGTGGGATGTCACAGACCATGTTCAGCCGTGTGCTCCGCGATGTTTTGGCGGCAATGTTGCTCTTCCTGAACCGGTACATCTATTTCCCTAGACTGCGACGACTCACTGACGTGAAGAGTGACTTTTATGCCGTGGGGAGGATGCCGCATGTCATTGGCTCCATTGATGGGACACATGTGGCTTTGGTACCACCACAGGCCCAGGAGCAGGCCTACAGGAACCGCAAGCACTACCACTCGGTCAATGCACTGGTGGTGTGTCTTGCAGACATGACCATCACACACGTGTGTGCCCGTTTCCCTGGTTCAGCACACGATGCCTTTGTGATGAGGAGTAGTCGCATCCCCAGGTTGATGGCACAGATGCAGAACCAGCGTGCCTGGCTTGTCGGTGTGTACTGACTTTGTGCCATTGTGTGTGATCTGATCTGTAGTATTCCGCCCACTTTTCCAAGTCAGCTGATGTGCACTTGTCTGTCCGTAGGTGACTCGGGATACCCCAACATGCCGTGGTTGCTGACACCCCTCAGGAACCCTGTGACACCTGCCCAGATGCGCTACAATGAGGCACATGGTCGGACCAGGAGAGTGATTGAGCGGACCTTTGGTCTCCTGAAGAGCCGCTTCCGCTGCCTGGACAAGACCGGAGGGTCCCTCCCATATGCCCCTGCGAAAGTGTGCAAGATTATCATCGTCTGCTGCATGCTCCACAACCTGGCAGTGCGGAAGGAGTTGCCTCTCATCCAGGATGACGATGACCAACATCCGCCACCTGTGGAGGATCCTGGCCTGGACCACGATGCCAGTGACGATGATGATGATGATGGTGATGGTGATGTCCGCACACAGCTCATCACCAACTTCTTTAGCTGAATGTGAGTATCCTGAGGTGTCATGTGAATGATGTGAGTTGGCATGATGTGTGGGTGGTGCTCTGGTGCTGTTGGAGTGTGTCCATGGGCTACTTGACAGGATGTGTGTTGCGATGTGTGGTGACAGGTGGGCTGTACTCCCCAACAGTGTTGACATGCTAACTTGGTTCTGGGTGGGTATCTTGTAACATGTATTGTGCATGAGTTTTGCTGTTCTGTCCTGTACTGCATTGCTTTTGACTGTGTGTCATTTCTGTCCTTCACAGGGTACTTTCAGATTCGTTTGGTGAACTGTGTCCACCGACGACGTGATTGCACATCCAGGCTGGTAGCTGTTGTGTCCCTACAGGTGATGTGCGCCACACCCATGGACTTCCTTCAGTCTACAGTTGTTGACTGTGTGCCCGCTGCCAGGTGGGATTACCTTGCATCTGTAGTGGTTACAGCATGTTGCAACTGTGTAATAAACCTGTGCTTCACTTTGTGATGTGCGTTGTCTGTGGTCACACATTTGACTGCCATTTGCTTACTGCACCTGTGGGCTACTTGACTACAACTGGGAATGGGTGTGGTGTCTGTGCATTGCACCGTCTTCCCTGGCAACATCAGTGTAGGCAATGAGTCAGATGGCCTAGGTGTGTATGTGTTGTGTAGCCCTGGTGGTGTGTCTCCCTCATATGTGTCACGTTGCCTGTACTCACATGCCTGTGTTGTCCTTGCTGTTGCAGTTCGCATACACTGTGTAATTTTGCAGTTCATCATCCCCATAACAGCACCCACGTTGGAATCACGACAGAGGCAAGTATGGTGTATTAGTGTGTTTATTGTGATAATAGTGCATAGGATGGATTGTGCTGTACATGAATCTTGCAATCCCAAGTTCCTAGATGAATAGAAAGTCCAGGTAGACAGGATCCCCAGTATCGGGGCCACTGTTGTCTGACACATTGTTCCAACTTATACTCCCCATGCAATGTGTGGGAGTAGTGTTGCCATCAACAGGGTGAACAGTCTGTGCACAAAGGCGAAAATCCAGAACAGGTTCAGGCTTCCTGGGAGTTGCGCTTGGCCATCAGCCTCTCACTTTCCCCTCCTCGGACGACCCCTCTTCTTGGGGGGGCCCTCAAGTGCAGGCTGCTGCGGTGCAGGGGACTCTCCGCCAGAGTCCTCCTCCCTCCCTGTGGCAGTTGCAGTTTGTTCGGTACCAGATGTTGTTGGCACACAGGGAGGTGTGGACTGGTTGCTGTTCATCTGGCGGAGGCATTGTAAAATGTCCCTGTGCACCGCCGTCATCTCATGTAGTACATCCCACTTGGACTCCACGCGGGTCATGTGGGAGTCCACACGTGACATGTGGGAGTCCACACGTGACATGTGTGACTCCACTTGGGACATGTGGGAGTCCAAGCGGGCATGATGGGCAGCCTGCTGCTGTTTAATGTCTCTGAGGAGCCCCACTACCTGGCTGAGCTCTCCGGTGCTGGACTGGTACGCATCAGCTATGCGTACCAGTTGTGGGTCTTCATGCACACCAGCAACGTCTGCAAGCAGCGACCTCTGTCTCCCACCCTCCCACCACCCCTGCTGACATGTGCAGTGTGTGCAGTTGCACGCACAGATAACCCTGGTCCACCTTGGGGGTTGGTGGTGGTGGTGGTGTCCATGGCCCCAGGTTGGTCCAGGGTCACTGCGCTGGTGTTGTTCCTTATTCTGTCCATGTCGGCAGGGATGGTATTCGTGGTGACAGTCGTTGGAGGGGTGGGTGCAGGGGGTGCAGCTGGTGGACCTGCTGGTGCTGCAGCTGGTGGTCCTGCTGGTGCAGCATGTTGACTTGCACCGGATGTGCCAGGTTGTTCTTCATCGTCCGAGGAGGACAGAGGCTGTACGACGCCAGTGAGCTCGGCATCCTCTTGAGCCTGGGACTGGGACTCCTCAGCGTCTGCTGCTGTGTCCCTATCATCACCTGTTTTTGGGAGACACAAACAATGTATGTCATGTTTCTGCAGGCATCAGTGGTTGACACACCTGACAGTTGTGACTGTGCCTCGGGGTGCGGGCCTGTACATTGTATTGTCCTAAGTCGTCACAGTCAGGGGTTGATATTGGTGTGGCACATTGTCCTGCATTATTTGGGCATTTCTATGTATTCTCTGGGGTGTGAACATGGTCTGCATTGATTGTGTTTGGTTGACAGCCAGACCTCCTTCCCACCCACCCACCCACCCAGTCAGTTATCCCACCATGGAACGTGCTTGCATTGCAGGGAGTGTAAGTTGTCTCTCAGGATGTCAGTCAGTGGTGTCCTGCTGTTTGTTGGTGCACAGTTGGCAGCAGGGCCTTGTGCTCCCCACAGCAGTAGCCAGTGTCAGCCATCTTGTGAGTCCTTCTCCACTCCCTGTGATGTGAGCATGGTTCAGGGTGGTGTTGATGGGACAGTTGTGGGGGTGAGCTATGTCTGTGACTACGACTCCCATCATGCTATTGCCTCCACCCCCTTCCCAGCATGCCCATGCTTCCTTCCTTTTGACTCTGCTTCCCTGTGGGGTGGGCTGGCTGTGCTGACAGGATGGCTGGGAGTGTTGTCCTGGCAGTTGTTTGGCTAAGAGTCCCAAGAGTGTCCCTGTGCTTCACACAACATAACCCAGGGTGGTGGTGCTTTGTGGGATCTTGTGTTAGGATGGAGGGCATTGCATTCTACCAGGTGGGTACTGTGGAGTTTGTGTTGGGGGGGTGTGAGGGGAGGTGCTGGTGACTATAGTCAGTGCTGCAAGTCCCCCTTCCCACCCAGCCAGCCAGATAGCCCACCATGGAACGTGCTTGCATTGCAGGGAGTGTAAGTTGTCTCTCAGGATGTCAGTCAGTGGTGTCCTGCTGTTTGTTGGTGCACAGTTGGCAGCAGGGCCTTGTGCTCCCCACAGCAGTAGCCAGTGTCAGCCATCTTGTGAGTCCTTCTCCACTCCCTGTGATGTGAGCATGGTTCAGGGTGGTGTTGATGGGACAGTTGTGGGGGTGAGCTATGTCTGTGACTACGACTCCCATCATGCTATTGCCTCCACCCCCTTCCCAGCATGCCCATGCTTCCTTCCTTTTGACTCTGCTTCCCTGTGGGGTGGGCTGGCTGTGCTGACAGGATGGCTGGGAGTGTTGTCCTGGCAGTTGTTTGGCTAAGAGTCCCAAGAGTGTCCCTGTGCTTCACACAACATAACCCAGGGTGGTGGTGCTTTGTGGGATCTTGTGTTAGGATGGAGGGCATTGCATTCTACCAGGTGGGTACTGTGGAGTTTGTGTTGGGGGGGTGTGAGGGGAGGTGCTGGTGACTATAGTCAGTGCTGCAAGTCCCCCTTCCCACCCAGCCAGCCAGATAGCCCACCATGGAACGTGCTTGCATTGCAGGGAGTGTAAGTTGTCTCTCAGGATGTCAGTCAGTGGTGTCCTGCTGTTTGTTGGTGCACAGTTGGCAGCAGGGCCTTGTGCTCCCCACAGCAGTAGCCAGTGTCAGCCATCTTGTGAGTCCTTCTCCACTCCCTGTGATGTGAGCATGGTTCAGGGTGGTGTTGATGGGACAGTTGTGGGGGGCAATATGTGTGACTGCGACTCCCATGATGCTATTGGCTACACTGACTTGGCCAGCATACACAGAATTCCTTCCTTTGAGTGGTCTTCACTGTGTGTTGGTGTTGTTGTGGTGGCTACATGTGTGGATGTGTGTGTTAGTTCTATTTGTGCCACTGCCTAGCTGTAGTTGTGGTTGTGTTTGTACATGTGTTGGCACAGTTGGATGTGACTTTTTTGATGGCATGTGTTGTGTTTATCTGACTGACATACACATTTTGGGATGATTCTGTTCTAGTTGCTGTGTAATTGCTATGTGTGCATGGTTTGACTCTCCCCTTGACAGTGATGTGTGTGTTTTGTGGCAGTTTATTGTGTACATTTGTTGTGTACTCACCAGGCTCTGGGATGTTCTCTAGTCCATATACGCTCACTGGCGGAAGGATGGCCCGCACCTTCTCCTCCCAGGGCCTGAGGTATATTGGCTTGGCAGGAGGGCCACTGCCGGTCTGTTGGCTGTTGCTGTAGTCTATCTTCAGCAGGTCCCGTACCCTCCTGCGCACGTCATACCACCTGTTCTGGATGTCCGTCTTTGTGCGCCGACATGATGATTGGGCGTTCACCCTGTTGATGATCCTCTCCCACATCTTGGTTTTCTGCGACATGGGGGTCTGTTGGACCAGAGTGCCAAACAGCTGTGGCTCCACCCTGAGGATCTCGTCTACCAGGACTTCCAATTCACAATCTAGGAACTTGGGATTCTTCTTGGGGGCATGGTGATGGGTGGTGATGGTGAGTGATGTGTGTGTTGGTGTGCAGGTGAGGGTGTGTGAGTGTGTGTTTTGCTGGGTGTATGTGAGGTAGGTATTTGTTGGTGTGCTGATGGTGTGTGGCTTGTGTGAGGGATGAGCTGTGGG